>BSBM01000358.1:1927500-2190000 GCA_027924585.1 Larix kaempferi | reverse complement strand
TCATGATCTTCATCATCATCATCATCAGATCATCATGACAAAGATGATGATGATGACGATGATAAGGATGATGGTGATGATGAGTATGATGAGGATGATGAAGATGCCTATTATGATTACTATCATCATCATCATCATCATCATCCACGTCCTCACAATGATGATGATGATGATGATGATGAGGAAGTTGATGATGATGATCATGTTGATGATGATGATGTCATGCATATTCCTCCTCATCTTCATCATCATCATCATCACCATCATCTCCAAATTAGTCATCATCATCATCGTACTCATATTCATCATCATCCACCACCACCATCATCATCATCATCATCATATCATCACGATGAAGACGATGATGATGACCATGATGATGATGATGATGATACGAAGATGATGACGAAGATGTCAATGATGGTGATGATTATGAGGAAGATGGCGATGACGAGTATGATGACAAAGACGAAGATGACTACTATGATGACGAAGACAGTGATGATCATGACCATGATCATATGATGACGATGAAGATGTTGATGATGGTGACTAAGGAAGATGATAATGAAAAATATGATGATTTTGATGATGATCATATTCATCATCATCATCACCTTCATCATCGTACTCATATTCATCATCATCCACCATCGTCATGATCATCATCATCATCATCCTCGTCCTCACAATGATGATGATGAAGTTGTTCATGATGATCATGGTGTTGATGATGATGAAGATGATGATCATCATCATCATTATCATCGCTATATACATCATCATCATTATCATCGTTGTATACATCATCACTTTATACAACATTAATATATCTACTATGTATTTCATTATTCTTGATTTAATACATATGTTTCTAATTGAAAATTAAATTAATGTTTTGAAATCAAAATACACAAATTTGTAAATATACCCTTAAACCCCTAAACACCTAGAAGCACTTAAATGCACTTAGGGATTATGGGTTAGAAGAGGTCCTAAAGGCCTTTATGGGGGAGGGGCTCTTTATGGGGAGGGGCTCTATGCATAACTCGACACATTTATATCTCTTGGGCAATAAATACAGTGAACATTACCCACCAAACATTACAACATTCAACAAGGACGCGCACGCGCCAGATGCACGCACACGCCTCTGGCGCGTGCACGTCCCTGTTGAACATAAAATTTAGAAAATCACCCATGATCTTTCTCCCGCATTTTTTTCCTTATTCATCGCGTTCTCTTCGCTGGTTTCACGCACAGTCTGATAATCATTTACATGGTAGATTGAATTCATACACCATTTGGTGCTTCCTTCACCATTTGGATAAAATACACAACATTTGGGGCTCTATTTGGCTCTTTGTATTGATTACACACCTATTGGGCTCTATTTGGATCAATTGAGTGAATACACAACAGTTGGACTCTATTTGGCACCTTGGATTGAATTCTCATGCTACTTGGACACACATGAAGTCTTCTTACATATAATGGACACATGAAAAGAGCATTTGACATTTGAAGCAAAGAGCAATCATAATGCTTGAGGTATGGTGATAATTTTATCTTGTTAAATGTAATTTAGTCTTCATTCACTTTTTTGAATGGCATCTATTTCGGTTTTTCCTCATGAATTGTATGATAGATCTATTTTGGTCTTCTTAATCTTCAACATAGACAATAAAAACATCTTAACAAAAAAAAACTACAACATGCACCAAGCAATGCTTCAACCTTTCATGAAGATAATAAAAAAAATTACTTGCATCACCACCAATAACATTTCATAATCACATTCCTCCATCTAGTAGACAAACATTTGTTGAATTCCTCATGGTTTCACTACAACAACTCACACAAACACCTAAAAAATTGAAAACTCTTAGTCTTTTGGGGCTATTTTCCCTCATCTATACCATGAAAATGAAGTGATATGAGCTTCTCCCTTGTAGGGAATTTTCTCCTACTAACATCCCATACCACCATCAAATACCATCCTACTGAGTTCCTAGAGGTGATGTTGTAACTTTATATGTATGGCATTCCCAATAGCTTTTAAGATTGTATATGAAAACATTCTCACTATCTATGTTGTTGTACATAATCAATTGCTACATCGAGCTTTAATAATCATGCACATCGAGTTTTAATATCTTGTTTGTTGTTCATTCTTGTAGGGGTCATATTTTTGCTTTTCCAAAAAACACATTGAATATGGGGAACAGACGTAATAATAAAAGAAAGTCTAGAAGGACTCAGCTGCCCCCCGAAAAGATCCATGAGATGAGAGAAAATGCCAAGTTGTACATGCAAAACCGTAGAAATCAAAATGTTAGTGCCTTAGATCCATCAACAAGCAATGACGAAGTGGTTGAAGTCAATCAAATCTTTCCTGATGTCGATTATGAAGGGATTGATGTTGAACAAGTTCTTAACTAGAAACCACCCCAAGAAGAGCACCCACCTGGTGAACACACTCCATTGCAGGACCAATTTGTGAACGAAGGGCCACAACAAACCGTTGACGAGACTCATACTTCCTTGCCGACTCCCTTGCCTCGACTATCAACTGGACGAAAAAGAACTCCCAGACATATTCAAGTGGATGAAAGTTCAATTTCAGGACTTGAAGGTAATATTCCCAAACGCACTATTGATTTCCATTCTAGCAAGATAATCAAATATTTTTTTGAATCCAAAAGCGATGTAGCAAAATGTCAATTGTTTCTTGCTTTGTTAAAATCACATTGTCTAACTGATGTTAGGAGAATTTTGGCCATAAAGGTAGTTAGAAGTTCATAGGCCAACAATCAAGTTGTTAGAAATCTACAATCTGCATTTAATTTGATTGGAAAAACTTCTTGTACAAAAGATTTTAATGTGGCCCGTCGTGTACTGTCAGAATCCATTGTAGACAAATCCACAAGGAAACGTCGCCTACTATCACACACATGTAAAATCTTTAAAGTAGATAGAAAGACTCTTCAAAAGTATTCTGCCATTAGAGAAAAACTTGAGACCCCAGACCAAAAAGATTGTTGGGCCTTTGTTGGTAGGTTACCTCATTCAGACATGAAGTTCATTGATGTTGTTAAAGAACTAGTGCAAACGTTTTGGCATGATAACACTAGACCATCATCGAATCAAAGATATGTTTTAAAGTTGATAAAATGTGTTAGGGGGGGTGAACCCCATGTCAAGCACTTCCTTAACACGACACAAAAAGAACTCTATGAGAGGTTCAAGAATGAGCACACACAATTGAACTTGGGCCAAAGGTCCTTCAAAAAATGCAAACTCTGGTATGTTAGAATTTGCATTGATTGCAATACATGTTGTTGTAGATACCATGTAGAATTTGAGTACTATTATGATACATATAGACATATATTTTGTGGTTTGCATACTAACATTATGCAGGATTGCCCTTCGTTACAACCACCGAATGCATCCAGAGAATTTATACATAGCATAATGTGTCAAAGGCCTGAAGGACAAAAATATTATAAAAGATCATGTTTATATGGGACATGTTCCAGTTGCAGTGGATTTGCATTATTGAGCCACTGCATCCATACAACTGCGGAGCACAAATTTGGGAGGATGTCAGTAGAAATGTAGAACTTCCAGTACATAACATATCAAGTAGATAGTTCGAAGGAAAGCAAAAAAATTGCATTGGTGAAGTCACGGGTAATCTAAGTTTGCATGCTTTCATACTGTATATGTTGAATTTGTACATATATGTTCAGATTGAAAATGTCACATTGTATTAATGCCCTTGGTTTTGTGGCACCAGGTACAAATTTGCAAATTCATGAAGGAATTCTACGAAAAGACCGAGCATTATTTACAGCACGTCCATGTAGCACGATGGCAGGATGAATAGTACAGACAGTGCAGAGACACCTTTCCCAAGGGCACAATATTGTCAGTTGTGGAATTTGCAGAAAACAACACCCTACAGCCATAGAATGAGATTCAAAGTCAATACTACCATTCAGACCAAGTTAGCATAATGGTCCATATCACATACAGGCATGCGCCAGAGAGCAACAACGACATGAGGATAATATTGAAAGATACCAACTTCTACATCAGTGACGATAGGTGCCATGACCTGCATTATGTGTAGCATTGCTTCAAAATTTTCTATGATCAACTGAAGGAGAGAGGTATACAGATGGATCAGCATTGGATATGGTTAGATGGTTGTGCAGGTTAGTTCAAAAATGCACGTGTTTTCCAATGGTTGAGTGTTTTGCACAAGACTTACAATGTGCTACATGTATGGAACTATTTTGAGACCGAGCATGGAAGGGGAGAGCACAACGGGGATGGAGCATGTCTCAAAAATGCTCTACAGAGGGAGGAGATTAGGTGCATGGGAGGCCCTCATATTCAGAATGCCGAATCCACAGTTTGATAGTGCAAAGAAAAAATGTCAGATCGAACCACGGAGCAACACATACCAAAAGGTAGAGGACATGTTGTCAGAAATTTATGGAATGTAGTTGATATAGATCAATCGTGTTCTTATAGTTGCAGCACTGTACAAGGCACTCGTGGATTTCATTCGGTTCGAAGCTCAAACAACCCCTTATTTGAAATATGGATGCAAAAACTTGCTTGCTTTTGTGGGTCTTGCAGCAATTGTGAGTGGGATGAGTGCAAATCAATGGATTGGGTTGATGAATGGGATCATGTATCACTTACGGTGGACCCACGTGCAGTTGCTGAAACAATCCAGTTAGAGGAAGGCTAGTCCTCTATTTCAAATTAATATGATCATATATTTGATCTTGTACAGCCAGGTAAACATTTATGCATGCATATCCCATTTCCCTCCTTTTTTTGTAATTATCCAAGTTATCAAACCACTACTTGTTGGAATATGACCTTAAAATGAATCTTTGTAGGACACATCTATGCAGTTGTCGCCCCGACAAACAGTGCAATTGGGATGAGTTATTGGTTGGCACGATGCATCCAAGGGAAGCAAACCCTCCTCGCACCATTCATGGATAGTGAAGGCATTACCTTTCCGACTGGCTTGATGGTTGTTCAGGGGGAATATCTTATAGTGGATGGAAAGGGACCAAAGAGCAATGGCCACACATACACATATTATAAACCAGGGTCACGGGTGTATAACTTTATGCACTTGATCATGGGTACAAACATCCAACTACAGACAATGTCAATGAAGTCATCAAACAAGGTACACTACTTACTACCTCATGCGGAGCATGAAAGATTGTTCGAGACAATAAAAAGCCGAGAGGATCCAAAAGGCCTAATTGACTGAGGTACATAGTATAGCCATGTGATTGTTTATTCATGCACAATTAATGTTATTCATGTTAGATAGTTTATTTGATAACGTTATCTTATATCATTTATTTGATGTCTGAGTTATGACTAAGTTATGATTTATAGCCATGTGATTTTTTATTCATGCATGATTAACCCTAGAAGCACTAATATAACCCTACAAACATAATCACGCCCTAGATATCCTAGAAAGCTAATCTAACCCTAGAAACATTAATCTAATCCTCAGAAACTAATCTAGAATCCTAGAAACCTAATCTAGCCCTAGAAATCCTAGAAAGCTAAACTAACCCTAGAAACACTAATCTAACCCTCAGAAACTAATCTAGAATCCTAGAAACCTAATGTAGCCCTATTAACCTAATCTAGCCCTAGAATCCGTGACCCACCACACGTACCCTCAATAGGGGGTATTTGGACTCCAAGTGGGATAGAATCATTATTAGAAGGGTTTGTCACGTCACACAAGTACACCACTAGAGAAATCAACTTATAGAATCCAAGTCTACATGTCTATCTTGGAATTTCGATCCTCAAACCCTAGGTCTTACCAAGATGTCCACAGCACCCAAATTTGGATATTACCCCCATTTTCTCTACCACTCTCTCCATTTGGAGCTTTAGGAATTGTTTCAATATTGGTCTAGTACTTGGATGAATATGAGGATCATTTGGGAGATATGATTGAGTAACACTAACATGTTCATCATTGTCACCCAATGGTTGGAAATGTCCTCGAGGGAGGCTTTAGACCTACCTCACCCATGTTAATGCTTGAGTTTTTGGAGGTCCCTCATCATCACCATATTCATCATCACTATCACCATCACCATCATCATCAACATCTTCATCATTATCACGATCATCATCATCATCATCACCACAAGTGCCTGGTGGATGATTTTCCAAAGTTGGCCCCCATGTGCAAAAATTGCACACTCCCTCACTGAGCAAAACCCTAGTTTCCAAGATGGATGTACAAGATGACACTGGGGCCACCGAACTGGATGGGAGGGGCACCCATAGCACAATCCTGAAATCCTAAATCCAACGGAGTTGATAGTTCGTCAATCCGAGCCACGGTCTTCATTCTATGGCTCGTTCCGTCTCGCATCCAGAAGGCCTTCAGGGACACCTGCTGGATACCTGCCGAGGGCATGGAACTCCAACCGTGCAACAAAACCGGGTTCCAGGGAGTCAGGAAAGTGTGTCTAGGTGGGCTTCAGCTGGGAATGCTAGCCATAGGTGCCCGGTGGATGATTTTCCAAAGTTGTCCCCCATGTGCAAAAATTGCACACTCCCTCACTGAGCAAAACCCTAGTTTCCAATATGGATGTACAAGATGACACCGGGGCCATCAGACTGGAGGGGAGGGGTACCCCTAGCTCAATCCTAGTGTCCTGAATCCAATTGAGTCGACGGTTCATCGATCCGAGCCACGGTCTTCATTCTATGGCTCATTCCGTCTCGCATCCAGAAGGCCTTTAAGGACACCTGTTGGATACTTGCCGGGGGCATGGAACTCCAACCGTGCAACAAAACCAGGCTCCAAGGAGTCACACAAGTATGTCTAGGTGGGTTCTGGCCGAGAACGCTAGCCAAAGGTGCTCAGTGGATGATTTTCCAAAGTTGGCCCCCGTGTGCAAAAATTGCACACTCCCTCACTGAGCAAAAACCTTGTTTCCAAGATGGACATACAAGATGACACCGGGGCCACTGGACCGGAGGAGAGGGACACCCCTAACACAATCCTAGCGTCCTGAATCCAATGGAGTCAACGGTTCATCGATTTGACCCATGGTCTTCATTCTATGGCTCGTTTCGTCTCGCATCCAGAAGGCCTTCAGGGACACCTACTAGACACCTATCAAGGGCATGTAATCCTTCGTTGTGTTCCATTAGCCTTTTGTTCAACATTTTGTGCTCTGATAAGTGGTAATTTACCTCTATCATTGAAAACTTAGGTCTATAGGTACCTTCCCTTTCATATTCCTCATTATCCACAGCTAACACAAGTTAGAGATGCCATTCAAACCCAAATGAAAGCTAAGGAAGTGGTTTTATGTGACATCATCTTTGGGAATAAACGTTTATGTAAACCAACAGAAGCTCGAACAATACTCCCTACTTTTAAACACATTCTGGAGAAAGCAAGAGGACAAGTTCATCAAAGCAACTTCATTCATCTATATTCTCGTAATGTACATATAGTCCATCCTTATCTTGATAAACAAGAGTTTTATAATTGCTTGAAATTTTTGGGCGTGGTTATTTCCCCGTATTCGGTTGTCTGATTGGTTGACAAGCTTGTTTGAAAATCTGTACTTTGAATTTCTTTGTTTTATTGCTAAAAATTGGAAGGGATTTTCAAGTCACCTACAAAACGCTCCTTTGTTGAAATATGTAAGTTCTTCCAACGAAAGATATTTGGCTAGTGTATCAAATGCTGCCGGCCACACAAGAATTTATCTTTCGTCAAAGGAGTCGAACATATTGTGGCTAACCAAATGGTCTGGGGAGCTTGGAAGTGCCGCCAAATATTATTCCATGCCTGAATCTACCTAGAAGGAAATTATAAATTTAGATCCTAGAGAATGCCTGAATCTACCCAGAATAAAATTATAAATTTAGATCCTCGAGAAGGTGAGAAACTATATGAGTGGTTGAATCAGTATCCTAAAATTACAGAGCTTTCTATCTCAAAGTTTGCTGAGCGGCTCCTGGATGTAGTATCAGACTCAACAAACAATAAACTTGTTATCACCACTAGAATGGCCCTGGGGTGCCCGACTAGAATGCCTGTAGCGCTGGAACCGTGGCTCAATTTGTGAATCTGTCGATTCCGGTGGGTTTGGGACATCATATTTCAGCTAGGGGACCCCCCACAATGTGTCTTGAAGGCCCAGAAGCTGTGCCAATGGGCCATCTCCCGAGCTAGGGTTTTGCTCAGTGATGGCCATTCCAAACTCACTAAAGGGGTGCATTTCTCGTCTGGAGGCCCCCGGGTGTGCGTGGCCACCGTGGACAGGTCCACAATGGCCATGTGGACCTGTGGGAGCCGATGGAATCCAATTCCTCTCACCGGTTTGGGATCCGTGGCCCCAGGGCAAATCCCCAAAGTGCCCCTGAATGGACCCAGGGTGCTCGACTAGAATGCCCATAGCGCCAGAATCGTGGCTCAGTTCATGAATCCGTCGATTCCGGTGGGTCAGGGATGTTGGGTTTCAACTAAGGGACCCCCCATAGCGTGCCTTGAAGGCCCAGAAGCGGTGCCAATGGGCCATCTTTGGAGCTAGGGTTTTGCTCAATGATGGCCATTCCAGATTCGCCCCGCGGCCACGGATCCCAAACCAGCAAGTGAAATTGGATTCTGTCGGCTCCCATAGGTCCACGTGGCCATTTTGGACCTGTCCATGGTGGACACTCATGCTTGGGGTCCTCCAAACGAGAAATGTACCCCTTTAGCAAGTTTGGAATGGCCATCACTGAGCAAAACCCTAGCTCCGGAGATGGCCCATTGACACCACTTCTGGACCTTCAAGTCACACTATTGGGGGTCCCCTAGTTGAAACCGAGCGTCCCGGACCCACCGGAATCGATGGATTCATGAACCAAGCCATAGTTTCGGTGCTACAATAATTCTAGTTAGGCACCCTAGGGCCATTCAGGGACACTTTGGGGATTTTCCCTAGGGCCACAAATCCCAAACTGACGAGCGGAATTGGATTCCATTGGCTCCCACAGGTCCATGTGGCCATTGTGGACCTTTCCACGGTGGCCATGCACACTCGAGGGCCTCCGGATGAGAAATGCACCCCTTTAGCGAGTCTGGAATGGCCATCACTGAGCAAATCCCTAGCTCTAAAGATGGCCCATTGGCACCGCTTCCGGGCCTTCAAGGCATGCTGTGGGGGGTCCCCTAGCTGAAACCCGGCATCCCAGACCCACCGAAATCGACAGATTCACGAGCTGAGCCACGGTTCCAGCGCTACAAGCATTCTAGTCGGGCACCCCAGGGCCATTCTAGTGGTGATAACAAGTTTATTGTCTGTTGAGTCTGATACTACATCCAGGAGCCGCTCAGCAAACTTTGAGATAGAAAGCTTTGTAATTTTAGGATATTGATTCAACCACTCATACCGTTTCTCACCTTCTCGAGGATCTAAATTTATAATTTCCTTCTAGGTAGATTCAGGCATTCTCGACGATCTAAATTTATAATTTCCTTCTGGCTAGATTCAGGCATGGAATAATATTTGGCGGCACTTCCAAGCTCCCCAGACCATTTGGTTAGCCACAATATGTTTGACTCCTTTGACGAAAGATAAATTCTTGTGTTGGTGGTAGCATTTAATACACTAGCCAAATCTATGTCATTTGAAGAACTTACATATTTCAACAAACGAGCGTTTTGCAAGTGACTTGAAAATCCCTTCCAATTTTCAGCAATAAAACAAAGAAGTTCAAAGTACAGATTTTCAGGCAATCTTGTCAACCAATCAGACAACCGAATACAGGGAGATAACCACGCCCAAAAAGTTCAAGCTATTATAAAACTCTTGTTTATCAAGATAAGGATGGACTATGTGTACATTACAAGAATATAGATGAATAAAGTTGCTTTGATGAACTTGTCCTCTTGCTTTCTCCAGAATGTGTTTAAAAGCAGGGAGTATTGTTCGAGCTTCTGTTGGCTTACATAAACATTTATTCCCAAAGATGACGTCACATAAAACCATTTCCTTAGCTTTCAATTGGGTTTGAATGGCACCTCTAACTTCTGTTAGCTGTGGATAATGAGGAATATGAAAGGGAAGGTACCTATAGACCCAAGTTTTCGATGATAGAGGTAAATTACCACTTATCACAGCATGAAATGCTGAACAAAAGGCTAATGGAACACAACGAAGGATTCGATGTCCCCGACAGGTATCCAGCAGGTGTCCCTCAAGGCCTTCTAGATGCGAGACGGAACGAGCCATAGAATGAATACCATGGCTTGGATCGACGAACCGTCAAATCCATTGGATTCAGGACATCAGGATTGTGTTAGGGGTGCCCCTCTCCTCCGGTTCGGTGGCCCCGGTGTCATCTTGTACGTCCATCTTGGAAACTAGGGTTTTGCTCAGTGAGGGAGTGTGTAATTTTTGCACACGGGGGCCAACTTTGGAAAATCATCCACTGGGCACCTATGGCTAGCGTTCCTAGCTAGAACCCACCTAAACACACTTGCGTGACTCCCCGGAACCTGGTTTTGTTGCACGGTTGGAATTCCATGCCCCCGACAGGTATCTAGCAGGTGTCCCTAAAGGCCTTCTGGATGCGAGGCGGAACGAGCCATAGAATGAAGACCATGGCTTGGATCGACGAACCGTCGACTACGTTGGATTCAAGATGACAGGATTGTGCTAGCGGTGCCCCTCCCCTCCGATCCGGTGGCCTCAGTGCCATCTTGTACGTCCATCTTGGAAACTAGGGTTTTGTACACTAAGGGAGTGTGCAATTTTTGCACATGAGGGCCAAATTTGGAAAATCATCCACCAGGAACCTATGGCTAGCGTTCTCGACTGAAGCCTACCTAGACACACTTTCCCAACTCCTCGAAACTTGATTTTGTTGCACGGTTGAATTTCCATGCCCCCGGCAGGTATCCAGCAGGTGTCCCTGAAGGCCTTCTAGATGCGAGATGGAACGAGCCATAGAATGAATATCGTGGCTCGGATCGACAAACCATCGACTCCATTGGATTCAAGACGCCAGGATTGTGTTAGGGGTGCCCCTCCCCTCCAGTCCGGTGGCCCCGGTGTCATCTTGTATGTCCATCTTAGAAACTAGGGTTTTGCTCAGTGAGGGAGTGTGCAATTTTTGCACACGGGGGCCAACTTTGAAAAATCATCCACCGAGCACCTGTGGCTAGCGTTCCCAGATGGAACCCGCCTAGACACACTTGTGTGACTCACCGAAACCCGATTTTGTTGCACGATTGGAGTTCCATGCCCCCGACATGTATCCAGCAAGTGTCCTGGAAGGCCTTCTGGATGTGAGACGCAATGAGCCATAGAATGAAGACCGTGGCTCAGATCAATGAATCGTCAAATCTGTTGGATTCAGGACGTCGGGATTTTGCTAGGGTTTCCCCTCCCCTTCGGTCCGATGGTCCTGATGTCATCTTGTACGTCCATCTTGGAAACTAGGGTTTTGCTCAGTGAGGGAGTGTGCAATTTTTGCACACGGGGGCCAACTTTGGAAAATCATCCATCGGGCACCTATGGCTAGGATTCCCAGCCGGAACCAACCTAGACACACTTGCGTGACCCCTCGAAACCTGTTTTTGTTGCAGGGTTGGAGTTCCATGCCCCCGGTAGGTATCCAGAAGGTGTCCCTAAAGGCCTTCTAGATGCGAGATGGAACGAGCCATAGAATGAAAACCTTGGCTCGGATCGATGAACCATCAAATCCATTGGATTCATGACGTCGAGACTGTGCTAGGGGTGCCCCTCCCCTCCGGTCCAGTGGCCCCAGTGTCATCTTGTACGTCCATCTTGGAAACTAGGGTTTTGCTCAGTGAGGGAGTGTGCAATTTTTGCACATGGGGGCCAACTTTGGAAAATCATCCACCGGGCACCTGCGGCTAGCGTTCCCGGATGGAACCCACCTAGACACACTTTTGTGACTCCCTGAAGCCCAGTTTTGTTGCATGGTTGGAGTTCCATGCCCCCGGTAGGTATCCAGTAGGTGTCCGTGAAGGCCTTCTAGATGCAAGATGGAACAAGCAATAAAATGAAGACCGTGGCTCGGATTGACGAACCGTCAACTCCGTTGGATTCAAGATGTCGATGTTGTGCTAGGGGTGCCCCTCCCCTCTGGTCTGGTGGCCCCGGTGTCATCTTGTACATCCATCTTGGAAACTAGGGTTTTGCTTAGTGAGGGAGTGTGCAATTTTTGCACACGAGGGCCAACTTTGGAAAATCATCCACCGGGCACCTATGGCTAGCGTTCCTGGTTGAAACCTACCTAGACACACTTGCATGACTCCCCAGTACCCGATTTTGTTGCACGGTTGGAGTTCCATGGCCCCGGCAGGTATCTGGCAGGTGTCCTTGAAGGCCCTCTGGATGCGAGACGGAACGAGCCATAGAATGAAGACCGTGGCTCAGATCGATGAAACGTCGACTCCATAGGATTTAGGACGCCGAGATTGTGTTAGGGGTGCCCCTCACCTCCGCTCTGGTGGCCCCAGTATCATCTTGGACATCCATCTTGGAAACTAGGGTCTTGCTCAGTGAGGGAGTGTGCAATTTTTGCACACGGGGGCCAACTTTGGAAAATCATCCACTGGGCACCTGAGGTTAGCGTTCCCGGCCAGAACCCACCTAGACACACTTGCATGACTCCCCGGAACCCGGTTTTGTTGCACGGTTGGAGTTCCATGCCCCCGGCAAGTATCCAGCAGGTGTCCTTGAAGGCCTTCTCGATGCGAGACAGAACGAGTCATAGAATGAATACCGTGGCTCGGATCAACGAACCGTCGACTCCGTTGGATTCAGGATGTTGGGATTGTGCTAGTGGTGCCCCTCCTCTCTAGCCCAATGGCCCCAACATCATCTTGTATGTCCATCTTGGAAACTAGGGCTTTGCTCAATGAGGGAGTGTGCAATTATTGCACACAGGGGCCAACTTTGGAAAATCGTCCACCTGGCACCTGTGGCAAGCCTTCCCGATGGGAACTCAGCTAGACACACTTGCATGACTCCCTAGAAACCATTTTTGTTGCACGGTTGGAGTTCCATGCCCCCAGCAGGTATCTAGTAGGTGTCCCTGAAGGCCTTCTAGATGTGAGATGGAACGAGTCATAGAATGAAGACCGTGGCTCGGATCGATGAACCGTTGACTCTGTTGGATTCAGGACGCTGAGATTGTGTTAGGGGTGCCCCTCCCCTCTGGTCTGGTGGCCCCAGTGTCATCTTGTAAGTCCATCTTGGAAACTAGGGTTTTGCTTAGTGAGGAAGTGTGCAGTTTTTGGACACGGGGGCCATTTTTGGAAAATCATGCACCGGGCACCTATGGCTAGCGTTCCCAGCCAGAACCCGCCTAGACACACTTGTGTGACTCCCTGGAACCCAGTTTTGTTGCACGGTTGGAGTTCCATGCCCCCGAAAAATATCCAGCAGGTGTCCCTGAAGGCCTTCTGGATGCGAGACGGAACGAGCCATAGAATGAAGACCATGGCTCAGATCGACAAACCATTGACTATGTTTGATTTAGGACGTTGGGATTGTGCTAGGGGTTACCCTCCCCTTCCGGTTCAGTTTCCCCGGTGTCATCTTGTACTTCCGTCTTGGAAACTAGGGTTTTGCTTAGTGAGGGAGTGTGCAATTTTTACACACGAGGGCCAACTTTGGAAAATCATCCACTGGGCACCTTTGGCTAGCGTTCCTAGCCAAAATCCCCCTAGACACACTTGTATGACTCCCCAAAACTTGGTTTTGTTGCACGGTTGGAGTTCCATGTCCCCAGCAAATATCCAGCTGGTGTCCCTGAAGGCCTTCTGGCTGCGAGACGAAATGAGCCATAGAATGAATATTGTGGCTCGGATCGACGAACCCTCGACTCTGTTGGATTCAGGACACAGGGATTGTACTAAGGGTGCCCCTCCTCTTCAGTCTAGTGGCCCCAGTGTCATCTTGTACGTCCATCTTGGAAACTAGGGTTTTGCTCAGTGAGGGAGTGTGCAATTTTTGCACACGGGGGCCAACTTTGGAAAATCATCCACCGGGCACCTATGGCTAGCGTTCCCAGTCGGAACCCACCTAGACACACTTTCGTGACTCCCCGGAACCCAATTTTGTTGCATGGTTGGAGTTCCATGCCCCCGGCAGGGATCCAGCAGGTGTCCGTGAAGGCCTTCTGGATGCGAGATGGAACGTGCCATATAATGAAGACCATGGCTCGAATCGACGAACCATCGACTCTGTTGGATTTAGGATGTAGGGATTGTGCTACAGGTGCCCCTCCCCTCTGGTCTGGTGGCCCTAGTGTCATCTTGTACGTCCATCTTGGAAACTAGGGTTTTGCTCAGTGAGGGAGTGTGCAATTTTTGCACACACTGGCCAACTTTGGAAAATCATCAACCAGGAACCTGTGGATAGCATTCTCGGTCGGAACCCACCTAGACACACTTGCATGACTCCCCAGAACCCAGTTTTGTTGCACGGTTGGAGTTTCGTGGCACCTGTAATTATCCAGTAGGTGTCCCTGAAGGCCTTCCTGATGCGAGACAGAACGGGCCATAGAATGAAGACCGTGGATCGGATCGACGAACCGTTGACTCCGTTGGATTCAGGACACCGGGATTGTGCTAGGGGTGTCTCTCCCCTCTGATTTGGTGGCCCCGGTGTCATCTTGTATGTACATCTTGGAAACTAGGGTTTTGCTCAGTGAGGGAGTGTGCAATTTTTGCACACGGGGGGCAACTTTGGAAAATCATCCACTGGGCACTTGTGGTGGTGATGATGATGATGGTGATTATGATGAAGACGTTGATGATGATGGTGATGGTGATGGTGATGATGAATATGGTGACGATGATGGACATGGTGATGAGGGACGTACAGATGACAGTGATGATGAAGATGGTGATGATGATGACGAAGATGGTGATGATGATGGAGATGGTGATGGTGATAATGAAGATGGTGATGGTTCCGTCTCGCATCCAAAATATGGAGATGGTGATGGTGATGAAGATGGTGATGATGATGAAGATGGTGACGTTGATGATGATGGTGATGGTGGTGAGGTTGATGGTGATGGTGATGGTGATGATGGAGATGGTGATGGTTCTATCTCGCATCATAAATATGGAGATGGTGATGATGATGAAGATGGTGATGTTGATGATGATGGTGATGGTGGTGAAGTTGATGGTCATGGTGATGGTGATGATGATGAAGATGGTGATGATGATGAAGGCATTGATGATGATGGCGATAGTTATGAAGATGATGACAATGATGATGAAGATGGTGATGATGATGGACACGGTGACGACGGTCCTACAGATGACCATGATGATGAAGATGGTGATGATGATGGTGATGGTGGTGAGGTTGATGGTGATGGTGATGGTGATGATGGGTATGGTTATGGTTCTGTCTTGCATCCAAAAGATGGAGATGGTGATGATGATGAAGATGGTGATGATGATGACGAAGATGGTGATGATGATGGAGATGGTGATGGTGATGATGAAGATGGTGATGGTTCCATCTCGCATCCAAAATATGGAGATGGTGATGGTGATGAAGATGGTGATGGTGATGAAGATGGTGATGTTGATGATGATGGTGATGGTGGTGAAGTTGATGGTCATGGTGATGGTGATGATGAAGATGGTGATGAAGATGGTGATGATGATGATGGTGATGGTGATGATGATGAAGATGGTGACGTTGATGATGATGGTGATGGTGGTGAAGTTGATGGTCATGGTGATGTTGATGATGATGAAGATGGTGATGATGATGAAGGAGTTGATGGCGATAGTGATGAAGATGATGACAATGATGATGAAGATGGTGATGATAATGGACACGGTGATGAGGGACCTAAAGTTGACCATGATGATGGTGATGGTGATGGTGGTGAGGTGATGATGAAGATGGTGATGGTTCCGTCTCGCATCCAAAAGATGGAGATGGTGATGATGATGAAGATGGTGGTGATTATGAAGATGGTGACGTTGATGATGATGGTGATGGTGGTGAGGTTGATGGTGATGGTGATGGTGATGATGGAGATGGTGATGGTTTTGTCTCACATCCAAAATATGGAGATGGTGATGATGATGAAGATGGTGATGATGATGAAGATGGTGATGATGATGAAGATGGTGACATTGATGATGATGGTGATGGTGGTGAAGTTGATGGTCATGGTGATGGTGATGATGATGAAGATGGTGATGATGATGAAGGCATTGATGAAGATGCCGATGGTGATGAAGATGATGAAGGAATTGGGAAATTTATTTATATCTAATGTATTTGACTCTAAGAACCTCTCATGTGTGATTATAAAAAAATCAAGATTCCCTCAACCCCCAAACATGCCCTTTCAAAGAATTTTTCATCTTTGAGTGAGGTATGGGTGCCAACATGAAGTTTTGTCTACTAAGGATGGATCTTGGCGTCTTGACCATGGTTGGTGTGATGACAGTGAGGCTCATATGAATCCAATGAATCTTCCATGGATCATGGGGTAAAATGATCTCTCAAGTATTATTGCATGTGAACTTGCACGTACCAAGCTACAAAAAATATTTTACAAGAGTGGATTTGTCTATGTGAATAGATAAGTGAAAAGCTTTTAGCAACAAGACCTATCAATTTTAACTTAGAAGTATGGGAAATGTTCAAAGTGGGATTGAGAGGCTTGATGGTGATTGTAGTAGTGGGCATGGTATTGGTGAGAATGATGTCATGATAGTGGAATTAAACATTAAGATGGTGACCCTAGAGCTTGGATCATGGATTAGAAACACGAGAGCCTACCCTAAAAACCCTAGTTGGTAGCGTAAACCCTAGTTTGTATTCTAATTACAATGAAACCCTATTATGTAGCCTAAGATCTAGCCCTAAATTATAATACATGTAAAGATTAAATCATTTTCATTGTACATATATATTCATGTGCATGCATTTGATCCAAATAACTATACACATATATGCATAGTTTCTCATCTATATACCAAGGGTGCATACAACTAGAAAACCATTGTACCTAGCACCAGATACCTAATTTAGAAATGTAATGGTTTGAAATTGGTTGTACCATGAAGATTTTTATATGGTGGATATGCACACCTATGGAAACCTTCTCAATGGATGGAAAACCTAATATTATCATAACATTAGTAAAGATTACTCCAACATGTAGTAATGCTTACATGTTCTAGTGTTGATGGCGCACTAATGGATGCATGCAACTTGATGAGGGTGTATTTGTGACTCCATTGATGTAATGCACTTGTCCTGAATGTCTTTAACAAGTGTCTGAGTGTCCAATAAATGAATTATGATGTCCTAATACCCCTCTATCCCTTCCAAACAAAATTCGACAACATTTGGGGTATTTGGGGTAACAAGTTGGTGTGTTGAGGTGGATATAGCCTAAAAAATACACCTCATAGTAGTCATTTATTGTAATGTCAACTATACATGTGTTTAAGTCAACGTGTCTACATAAAATTAGATCGCTATCACATAATGATAAATTAAGGAAGTCCTAATTGTAAATGGTAGTGGATGTGATGGTCATCAAATCAAAGGTGGTTATATCCGTGAGTGAGAATTAATGAGCTAGCTATACATCATGCTCAAGGTTGCCTGATTTGTATGGTGACAATTGATTAAGAAATGATTCCATAACTTGGTTATTAATTTGTTGCATGATCTTAAGTGGACAAAATGGTCAAAATAAATACTTGTGACGACATTTCATTATGTAGAGCTATTAAAAATCATGTTGGATCTCATTTTAACCTTTTGACAACAATGGACATTTTCTATTTTTAAGTATTCTTTTCCTAGTACTCAAGTTCCCAATATATATCTTATGTGCCATGAGGTGTGATTTGTCCATCCATTTATTCCGTTTTTTCTTAGATTAATTCTCACACATGATTTTGTTTGAGTTAGCCTATGTTTACAATGTTTTCTTAACATAGATACCATTAGAAGCTTTTACATGTGGAAAGATAAACCAAGCTGAACTATGATATCCAACTTCTCTTCTAAAATCTAGGTAAAACCCAAATTTACACAACATCACATCATGATACACACAACATGAGACAACCACATTAGGAAACGAGATATATAAATCACATAACTGAAAATCCATGTACATCGAGGCTACAAAACTCATCCAAACATATACAATTTATGGCGAATAGTGGAACATGGTTCCCAATGTACGTACAATGGCAACTCGTGCCCTACACAAAATGCGACAACTCATGCCATAGATACAAAATACATGGAAACTCATGCCATAGATACAACTTACATCAAACTGGTGCACAAAAGTGCCACATCGTGGCTAATGTACATAACACGTGGTTTGTCAAGCATTGTGACCACCGCCGTCACTCCCAGGTGCAGATCCAAAGTCGATCTTCCTACTCTTCCTAGCTCTAAATTGAGTCATGTCGGTCAATTGCTGGTGTGCATGGATGAGAGAGTTAATTGAGTTCTCAATTGACGTGGCAAGAGACAATCGAGATGGTTCCCCGAGTTTCTAAATCTTTTAGGGTGATAAAAACGAAGTGAGAATTTGAAAATCGCATGCATGCTTATGTGTTGTGTTCTATTACTAATTATATGTATTGATAAATCCGGGGGATATTGAATGAGATGTTTAAATATATAACGGTTTAAATACTAGAAGTTTGATCTTTATAATAGGAAAAATAAATGTATCGTAAAATGGAAAAAAGTCATTACAAATAATAGGGGTATTTATTACGCACACATATGTAAATATAAACACTTACTTTGAGAGTTGACTTTATATTTAGGCGTAGAAATTGAATCTATATATATGGATGACCTATGTGATGACATTGAATTTGAGTGTATTATCGGTGATCACAAATGCTGAGCTTACGTATAGATAGAAAATATGTCATTCAGAAAATAAGATTTCTTGCCTTTATATTTAGGCGTAGAAATTGAATCTATATATATGGATGACCTATGTGATGACATTGAATTTGAGTGTATTATCGGTGATCACAAATGCTGAGCTTACGTACAGATAGAAAATATGTCATTCAGAAAATAAGATTTCTTGCCTTTTATACCTCATATTATTTTAAATATTGGAAAGGCATCATTTGCTGAAAATTTTATTTGGTGAATATTCAATATTATATTACATTAATGGATATTGTGTGTTGATGAATATTGGATGTTGAAATATAAATCATGGGTATTTTAAGTTAGGATCCTTTAATTAAAAGACGAATTGCTACAATGATGGAAATACAATTTGGGGTTTTTAAAGAGTATGAGTAGACTTCATAGTAATCCTAGAAAATTTATGCATATTTTTATTTGAATATGTGGATATGGACTTTTATGATAAATAGAATATTTCTTTAAGATTAAAAGTGCTACGGTAGTGAAAAATTTTAAGTTTTTCAAAATTGTGTATTTTGAGGTTATCACATTGTGCTATTAAAGCTTAAGTTACGATACTTGGTCTTATGGTGTCCATTCCTATTATGAGGAAATGTCTTATTGTCTAAATTTAATAAGATAACTAATGATAAATATAAAAAGAAACGTGAAGGAGAAAATTCATCCTGTGATTAAGCCCTATATGTAGGGAATGAAGATAAAATATAAAGATGAGAAAATAAGAGGTAGTGAAAAATTTTAAGTTTTTCAAAATTGTGTATTTTGAGGTTATCACATTGTGCTATTAAAGCTTAAGTTACGATACTTGGTCTTATGGTGTCCATTCCTATTATGAGGAAATGTCTTATTGTCTAAACTTAATGAGATAACTAATGATAAATATAAAAAGAAATGTGAAGGAGAAAATTCATCCTGTGATTAAGCCCTATATGTAGGGAATGAAGATAAAATATAAAGATGAGAAAATAAGAGAATTTAAGAAGTTAAAACCTCCTACATTTGATGGTGAAGTAAAAAAAATGAGAAGAAGCTAAAGCTTGGCTATCTGGGATGAAGAAATACTTTACTATGAATAACTACTGAAATTATATGAAGGGTAAAATGGCCATCTTCAATCTAGTCCGGGAGGCTAAGAATTGGTGGCAGGACTTAAAAAAAGAAAAAATAATTAATGATAAAAAATTTAGTTGGAATTTCTTTAAAAATGAGTTTAAAAAAGAGTACCTTTCATAATATTACTATGATGAAAAAGCAAAAGAGTTTTATAATTTAATATTGGGTTTAATGTCAATGCATTATTTTTGGACTAAATTTTTATTCTTGTTAAGATATGTGACTTACCTAAACGAAGAAAAGCATAAAATTCAAAGATTCCTAGGTTGCTTACCTAGCTTTTATAAAGACATATTAGAGTTTGATAACCCCAAAAAATTATATAAAAAAATGAGGAAGGTCAAATTAACTTATGATCAATCTAAAAGTAAACATGAAAATCTTTATAATTTCAATAAAAGAAGAGGGAGTAATATTGAAAGAAGAGAATGCAAACCCTTCAATAAACATAATAATTTTAAGAGGAATACTTTTAAAGATAGACAAAATCCAATTAAAACTGAGTATAAAAATAACCTTTTTTATGAAGGAATGATGATTATGATCAATCTAAAAGTAAACATGAAAATCCTTATAATTTCAAGTAAAGAGAAGGGAGTAATTTTAAAAGAAGAGAATTCAAACCCTTCAATAAACATAATAATTTTCAGAGGAATACTTTTAAGGATAAACAAAATCCAATTAAAACTGTGTATAAAGATAACCTCTTTAAGAAGAAAGAAGAAATAAAAAGAGAATCCTTATAGTTTTGGGGTTGCATGCAGAGTCATTTCTATCAGGATTGTCTTCATAAGAAGGATAATCAAAGTAAAGCTATAAAATTTAGTACAAAATTCCTCACTAGATCTTTGATAAATGATTAAATTTAAATAATTTAAATCTCATATAATTATTTATAAAGTTTTGGAGATTTTTATATTTTAAAGATATTAAGAATTTTAGATTATTTTTAAAATTTATAATCTAAAACTTTATTTAAAAATCTAAATTATTTTAAATAAAAATGATCCTACTTCAAAAAAAAATCAGAAAACAATAAGGAATGGTTTACATAAAAAAATTTAAACAAAAAAAAAGTAATATACTTTAAGAATATTTAAAGAAAGAAATAGTAAACTACACGGAATTAAGTTAGGTTTTTAGAATGGTTTATAAAAATGAATAGTTAAGAATATTTTAAAAAGAAAGAAAGAAAAAATAAACTCCATTTCGTGAAGGCTCCGAAAATGTATCTTTGAAGAAATTAAGTTGGGTTTTTGGAATGGTTTAAAAAATGAATAGTTAAGAATATTTAAAGAAAGAAAAAATAAACTATAGTTCCTTGGATAATAGGAAAATGAATCTTTGAGGAAATTAAGTTGGGCTTTTGGAATGGTTTTAAAAAATGAATAGTTAAGAATATTTAAAGAAAGAAAAAGTAAACTATACTTCTTTGGACAATGAGAAAATGAATCTTTGAGGAAATTAAGTTGGGTTTTTGGAATGGTTTATAAAAATGAATAATTAAGAATATTAATTAAAGAAAGCAAAGTAAACTATAGTTTTTTGGACAATGGGAAAATGAATATTTGATGAAATTAAGTTGGGTTTTTGGAATGGTTTATAAAAATGAATAATTAAGAATATTTAAAAAAAGAAAAAATAAACTATAGTTTTTTGGACAATGGAAAATTGAATCTTTGAAGAAATTAAATTGGATTTAGGAAAATGATTTTTTACGAAATTAAGTTGAGTTTTTGAATGGTTTATAAAAATGAATAGTTTAGAATATTTAAAAAAGAAAAAGTAAACTATAACTTTTTGAACAATAGAAAAATAAATCATTAAAAAAATTAAATTAGGTTTTTGAAATAAAAAAATAAACTATATGAATAACGTAATCTCCAACCAACCACACCTCATTTCCTAAGTCAACCACTCTGTAAAATATTACACAACTTTAAAATTGATGCCAAAATTGCTGCCAACTTCTCATTTTTCAGCAACAATGTAGGGGAGGGATGCCAGTAGTTGAACGGGGTACCAGTAGTGGAGATAGAAGTGGTGTTGGCTAACGTCAATTTTGGAAATACTTGGTACCATTTGTTGTTTATAAAAGTACTTTATGTACAAGTAAATGTCAATATTTTCATGTTTTTAAAATTACTCAAGAAAAAACTTTCTTCTACATTTTGAAATAAAATGAATATTTGAAATTAGAAATTTCATTTTAAGTCACATCCACTTTAAGTCACATCAATGTTCACCCATTGGTCCCAAGCAAAAATACACTATGGTGACATTAGGACTAGACAACTTGGAACTTTGTCGCTGACATGGTATCCATTTGGATTCGTCACACCTCAAGACTAATATGGTTAGATAGAGAACACGTCAAAGTATATGTCATAAAAAATTGGAGGAAAAACAAGCTCGGGAACATGAAGAATTAAGTTACATAAAAAGGGGTAAAAAAAATGCTCAACTACTGGCATCCCTCCCCTAATGCATCGAATGGAAAGAAAATAAATTATAATGACAGTACTGTGAACAATTAATGAAAGAAATTAGCTTTCTCGAATGGTGGGCTCAAGATGATGTAAATGCGATTGTTGACGTGTCGTAAAAAGACAATATCACATATTCCGAGGATAATATAAATGTTTTCCAGATATTTCCCTGTGTATGGGATAAAATAACTGCAAACAGAATGTGTCAAAAAATAACGAAGAAAACATAAAAGTTATATATATATATATAAATAAAAGTTATTATATATATAAAAGGGTTTCATATGTATATATAAAATATTAAATAATATATAAGATTAAAAATAAAAGCAGACTTTTATGCTTATTATAAATCAAGTCACTAACGAATCCAAGTCTCAACGCATCCAGTCTCATCTTTTCTTTCTGTCGCCTGAGGTCTCGTAGTCGGTTTCTAGTCTTGGCTGACTATCGAAAGCTTTGTTTTGATGGCATCTCTGAAATTCAGGGTCACTAGAAGGCCGGCCATCCTCGTGGTTCCTTCCCTACCTACTCCTAAGGAATTTCTACATCTTTCGAATATCGATGATCAAGGGCGTCTGAGATATCATATTCCTATCTTTCAGTTCTATCGGTTCGACCCGTCGAAGAAAGATGAGGATCCAGCCAGAGTTATCAGAGAAGGGCTGGCCAAGGTTTTGGTGTTCTACTATCCTTTTGCCGGAAGATTGAGAGACGCGCCCGCGGGTAAGCTCATCGTGGACTGCACGGGCGAAGGCGTGCTTTTTGTGGAAGCGGATGCCGACGTTTGTATGGATGAATTTGGAGACTTCCACTCACCGTCCCTCTGTTGGGGTGATGTGCTGCACGACGTACCAGGCTCGCAAATTATTACGAATTCTCCCCTCCTTCTCATTCAGGTTAATTCATTTCTGCACGGGGATTTACTTTATGGCTTCAATTCATAAAATTTGTTTTAGCTGCTATTTCTAGAAATCGAATTTGCTCTTTCTGAGTCTTGAAATTTCAGGTAACGCGACTGAGATGTGGCGGGTTTATATTTGCCCTAAGGTTTAATCACGTCATGAACGACGGCGTTGGCCTCGTTCAGTTCATGAACGCTCTCGTTGAAATGAGCAAAGGTGCTGCGAGGCCTTCGGTTCGTCCGATTTGGAAAAGAGAAATCATCCGACCTCGGACGAATCCCGTAGTCAAATTCCGCCACTACGAATATGATCAAATCGAAGACAAGGATGACCATATGGCGAACGTGAATGACATAACCCCCAATACATTTGTTTTCGGGCCAAATGTGATCGAGTCGCTGAAGAGACAAGCAATAGACCAAGGCCTTAAGTGCTCCACCTTTGAAGTTCTGTCAGCTTGTTTCTGGCGTTTGAGAACGAGGTCTCACCCCCTGGACACCAGAAAAATATTCAACCCGCCGCTTCCCGAAGGCTTCTACGGCAATGCATTATGCTTTGCATGCGCGAAGACGACTGCAGGAGAGCTGGCAAGCAAACCGCTGTCTTTCGCTGTGAAATTGGTTCGCCAAGCGAAAATGGCTGTGAACGACGAGTACGTGCGATCGGCGATAGATTTGATGGAGTTGAAAGGGCACCCTCCGTTGACAGTGGCGGGCACATTCGTGATATCGGACATTACCAAAATCGGCTTTGGAGATGTGGATTTCGGTTGGGGAACGGCTGTCTACATCGCCCACGGCGAGGCTGTTCAAAATGTAGTGTCCAGGAGCTTCTTCATCCCGCATCGGAATAGAAGTGGTGAGCAAGAAATACTAGTTCCCCTCTCCTTGCCGTCCGTTGCCATGCAAAGATTTCAAGCAGAAATTCGTCAAGCCATCGAGAGCGCTCCTCCGCCCCGACGTTCTTCGCTCTAAAATTCAGTAGCTCATATTAATTTATTAAAGCTTTTGTTTGTGAAAAAAGCAATAAACAATAATGTCAGTCAATAAACAATAATGTGAATTTGTTAAACTGATGTTAGTGGATCTCTGATTTAAAATCCAGTAGCAACACTACTTTATAAAACTGCATTATCTTAAAATCACAAAGAATACAATTGTATTCAACTAGATTTCCCATTATGATCAAACCAATAAGATATTATGATTGTAATCAAGTAGATTATAAGTAGTCTGGACGAAGAAGATAATTATTTATCTGCATGTAAACTCTGATAGGTGTTACTATCTTAATACTGTAATGTCAATGTTAGGTTTGTGGTTAAAACTTGCAGATGTTGATAAACATTTAAAACTAAAAATAATAACAAATTTGGTTATCAACAATTATTATTAATCCATATTATATTCACAAATATGCTACAATTATCAACTGATACTGCAACAGATATTGTTTCATTCCTTCAATATGTATGCTTACAATATGATTACAACCGATACCCTAACAGATATTGTTTTATTCCTTCAATATTTATGCTTGCAATATGATTACATTGAATCGCTGTTTGGGTCCACCTGATAAGATTCGTGGAAGGAACAACTGGTTACAATCACATTATATTCCCAAATATGCTGCAATTATCAACCGATACTTTGAGAGATATTGTTTCATTCCCTCAATATCTATGCTTACAATATGATTACATCGAATCCCTGTTTAGGTCCACCTTGTAATATCTGTGTAAGTTTTGTGGAAGGAACAACTGGTTACAATTATCAAAACAAAATAATGGTAAAGTATATATGTTTAATTATCAAAACAAAATAAATATCAAAATGCCATAATGTGTGGAAACATTCGAAACTTCAGATTGTACATTACGAAAATGGCTAGCCATGATTTAGTCTTTCTCGAAACATTGCTTCACTGCAATCATCCAGAAAACAATTGAGCAAACACGGCTATACATTAAGAAATTTGAAATTGTAATAAACTAAAAGCAGAGCTCTGAATCCATACAGATTGACAAGTGTATCATGATTTACCATTTCATAATATAGGGGGTTCGATAAACACATATAGGTTGGGCTTCAGAAATGCATTCATATTATCTAATGGGATAGTGATCGAGAAGGCAAAAGGCACAAAATTTTATAAAGATGCTTGGTCTTACCATAAAGACAACCAACCAACAAGAAGTTAAATAATGTCACACGGTGGCCCTTGTTAAATAATGTCACACGGTGGCCCTTGTTAGCATAATAAATGTAAGAAAACAAGGGAAAAAGCTACACCCCAGCTAGTCCCTGCCAAAAGGAGTGGGCCACGTTGCAGCTACCCAGAATCAAAAGCATAAGGGAGAAGGCGAGAGCACGTGGAAGACAAGGGCTAGCAGCACAGCGGGAGGTTTGAGCAATTTACCATCTGCACACTAAGCTGTAAGTCTCCGTCTAAGCGGTAAGAGAATGTCAGGACTCTTGAGCACAAGCGTCGCAGCAATAAGTCAAACTGTAAGAGTTCAAGTTCTGCGAGGGAAGAAGCCCCATCTAATTCCGAAAATTTTTGCTTGGAAGATGATAGCTACCACTTCTATACAACTTTCATGTTCGTGCGGGAACAGTACCACGCGACCTGAAGGTGGAAAACATAATTCCTTAATCGTCTATTCAGAACAAAAACAACGATTTTCTCCTTCCGAGTCTTCAAACCAATAGAAGAAGCAAGAGTTTGGAGAAAGTTTTGTGTATTTAGAGGAATTATTATGCAGTGATTGGGTATTTGATGCCGAAATTCAAACGGCCCTGTCTAAACTTGATGATGATAACTATGATGAAGAACAGGTTGTTGCTTCTTCCTGTATTGTTGTGGATGTGACCCCTTTCTTCTTTTTAGTTTCTTCCGATTCAAAAGAATATTCGACTGATCAGTTTCTTACCATGGTAAGCGGAGATTTACAGGCCGATTCTGGCGCCATGAGGCCCTCGTTCCTTGTGAGTTCCTGTTATCCATTAATTGCTGAATTTGAAGAGAAATTTTGGTCGTGGAGTGATTATGCTTCTACCAATGGTTCCAATGGCCTGTCGGAGCTTCTGTTTAGTATAACTCATCTCGCATGCCGAGAATTTACAGAAACACGTTGTGGTAATGAAGCATTTTCGGACTATTTGCATGTAAAGTTAGTTCCAAAAATCTATGTTTCTGTTAATAAATTCTCTTGTCGACACTAAAAACGAAAATCAGGAACTAGTAGAGCTTAAATCATTGATAATTAAAATAACTAGCAAATCAAGTTGTTCATTGATCTCTTGCAGGTCTCATATTCATCTTTGGGGAAGATCAAAATTATTATGATTTTTAAAGGAGATTTGTAATGAGTTTGCAATGAAACAAGATGTGAAAAGCCAAGACTCTCTATAGGTTTGAAATTTCAATTCATAATGCTTTTTCTTCTTCCACTGATGTGCAAGACTATAAGTGCAGTGAAGATAACTCCGGTTAACTTTTTTTTAATTATGAGGCAAAACAATGTTCATTCTTTAGAGAAATTTAAATGTGGGGATTCCACACCTTCAAGTGCTACTGATATGATCTTTGTATATGATCTTTGTAGACGACGAAGCTGGTTCGAGTTCAAACCATTTGTATTATGCCTTATTTGACAGCCAAGGTTTTTAGGATCGACTAGAACCACTCCAACAATTACAAACTAGCTTATTGGGTTGGGTGCCCAATATACTTTTTATAGGAAGGGAGACCGCACATTCCCACGTTACTTGCTTCCGAGCTGCCTAGTTGGCATTGTTCGGATCGCTAGGATAATGATGGAGAAATGGGGAATTACCTTCAAATGCAGGCACGGAGTGATTTGCTTACTGAAAAACGCAACTTATCAACCCAGATCATATGTCTTCGAACCGAAATAAATGAGGATCGTAGATATATAAAACTGCATCTCGTAAGCTTTTCGGATCGACCGGGGAACCGCTTATTGGACCAACCCACCTCACATTGAGTGCCATTTGTATTTTGAGAGGCCCAATGAAATATTGGTTGAATCTGGCAAGCATAGGCAAACAAAAAAGATTGTAAATCATATTCTCTACTTTACATTGACCCACGGACTGAAGTTAAATTGAAGATTAAGATCAATGATTGACGTCACATTCAGGATTCATATCAATAATAGTTCTCAATGTCATGCATGTATTAAATGTATAACGAACAATCATCAACAATGATTGACCAGTTTTTCGGACTATAGCTATTAGGTTGTGTTCCGATTTGAACAGGTGTGTGGAACCATTTAGGTGTTGACTGACTGCGTGAATGATTGAGGAAAATAAAGGATTAATTCTTATCAACTGGTTACAAGCGTATCACGCCAGACGGTATATATGACGAATTCTTAACCTGTTCTTCATGCCAATTGCCCGCTCTATTAAAGTAGTATGCTTATGCTTCATTATCATTTTTGGTTTCAGTCCTCCCATTTCATTAAATTGGCCTCATTCTTGGCTATCTATATCTGATTGACTGAATAGTCCGGATGCGCCATATTCAACCTCCACTTCCTCGTTTGTGCTTCTACTGATCGCCTCATTCAAATGCGATCTCGCGGCCATTCTTGCAGATGCGTTTGAGTGTATATCTAATACAGTCTGGGCTGGATCCTAATGGAGAAGCAATCTCAACTGCCGCGATCGCAATTTTTTAAACAAGATTAAGGATGGGCGGCTGTCATTAAGGATGACGGCATATTCCTTCGTCAAGCACATCATCCAATGGCCCGAATTTAGGGTTTACTAACCGGTAAGCGAACAGTCCATTTGCTAATGAGGATTTGGGTTAAGTTTTTTTGGCTAATCGTGCCACGCAGATGGGAAAGGGAATCGATGGGTAGTCCTGCTATCCATGGATCAGGCCGCCTGAAAGGGAATCGATGGGTCGTCCTTGGCGGTCCTGCGATCGACTGGGCAGATATCCCTCTTATCAGCAGCGCATTGATGGAAGTATTCGAGCTCCCGTTGTGGTTTCTTCATGATTTGAATTGATAACCAATCCAGGATTTACTGTATGGTTTTACATGTTTGAATCGATGGCTAGTCCTGCTATCCATGGATCAGGCCGCCTGAAAGGAATCGATGGGTCGTCCTCGGCGGTCCTGCGATCGGCTGGGCAGATATCCCTCTTATCAGCAGCGCATTGATGGAAGTATTCGAGTTCCTGTTGTGGTTTCTTCATGATTTGAATTGATAACCAATCCAGGATTTACTGTATGCTTTTACATGTTTGATATAGGCCTCTGTAATTCATGATTTGAATTGATAACCCATCCATGATTTGAATTGATAACCCATCCATGATTTGAATTGATAACCAATCCAGGATTTTATGTTTTCAAAAATGCTGTTCCTCGTGGAGAGGATTACACCCAGCTCAGGATCGTAAGGATCAACCAAAGGTTTAGTGAAATGAGATTAAACTGTGTATACTTACCCCATTTCGTTTCTGTTATTATTCTGTGCTTATTTCGTTTCTGTTATCTAAGAATGTATGAATCTGCGTCGAACCTTAAATCTACGATAACTGCTCGCGCTATTAATTCATTAGCTTGGTTTACTGCTTTGAATCTCGTAGACGGGGTTCACTGTTCTAGGGTTTTTGAAAGGATTCCGAGTTTTGTGCTATTAGTTTGCACCTGAGCTAAGCAAACTCTTGATCTACGCACCTTTCGAGTTTAACTATTTTAATAGTATCAATGCTCGTTTTTCCGGAACCTTTCTAAGAGCTATTTAATTTAATACCTGCTTATATTTTGTATAGGAATCTCCTTTTTTGTTTTATTGGCAAAATGTATTGTTTTGATAAGTTACACGTATGTCTATTCTTCAATGCCTACAAAATGGACTCATGTCGATCCTGCCTCTGGGCTCCACTGTGCACATATACATTTATCTGTAAGCATTTATTTTTCCTTAACTTGGTTCATGCTAAGAAAGAATATTTGTCAAATCATTACGCACTAATATATAACTCTTCTTTTCACTTCTTTATTAAGATTTTGTTTTGATTTTAGTATAAGGGTTAACTAAATTGGTTGTAATTCATATTGTTATGAACAAATTAAACAAATTCTATTGATTCCGTTTCTGATTGTATAAGCGTTAACTAAATTGTAATTTCATATTGTTGACTATTTGGCTAGTTCTCCACCCGTAGCAGAAAATTCCATTCCAAAAAATCAATATGTAGCTACTAAAAGTAGAGATCCATATATGCATTGGGCTTATCAGATTGTATTCAGGGTCAAGTGCTGGGACTCGTTTTACTGTGAGAAATGATCTTGAACTCTCACTTGAGAAGATATTTCAATTTTATTGTTATTAAATTATTATACAGCAACTACATGGGAAATTTGATTTTTATTACATATATCTTACAAAGTGTTTTTATGAGAGGAGTGGAATCGATCCTTCCATATATCTTACAAAGTGTTATAGAATATAATTTTAATTCTATTGATTAATATTAAATCCATATCAAAAAGGCACATCTTATATATTTCTCCATAATATTTTTTTACATATTAATCTTCTTTGTACATATTCATATTCAATATTCTATGTATTACTCTAAACAAAGAGTGTTGTCGGTATTTTTTATATAAAGGTCGGTGTGTACAAAGTCAACTAAAGCTTTCGGTATTTCTTTATATAGAGGTTGGTAACAAAAGTCTTTTAACTTATCACATGATGTCATTGAAACATTAAAAAAAATGAAATTGATCATTACATATATCTCACAAAGTATTTTTATGAGAGGAGTGGAATCGATCCTTCAAAAAGTGTTTTTATGAGAGGAGTGAAATAGATCCTTCCATATATCTTACAAAGTGTTATATAATCTAATTTTAATTTTAATTATATTGATTAGTATGAAATCCATACCAATAAGGTACATCTCTTATATTTATTGTAAAAGTAAATTATATTGATATTAAAAAGAAATAATAACATTATTTGTGTTATATAATATTAATAACATTATTATTAATAAGAATATTAAAAATGACATTAAAAAACAATAATATTAATATTAATAAGTTAATATTATTATTATAAAATAATAATATCTTCTTTTAAACATATTATAAATTTTTAAAATATAAATTTTACATTTAAAAATAATATTAAAAATGTTAAAGTATAATTTTTTAAATTCTACATAATATTTAAAATATTTTTTATATTAATGTTTAAATGTTATTATATAATATGATATGATATAAAATTAATATTAATAATAACATTAACATTAACTTTATGTTATATTATGTTATAAGATCTTACAATCATGAATTTACATACTTTATAACCATAGTATTAGTATTAATAATAACATTCTTTGTAATAGTGATATTAATAATATTAGCATTAATAATAATATTAGTAATATTAATCATATTAACATAAATAATGAATATATTTGAAATCCAAATGTAATAGACATATTTTAAACAAGACTTAATTTAACATATTTTAAAAGTAAGACTTAATTTTATTTTAAATTAAAGAAAATTTTAAATTATTAAAAAAACTCAAATTAAATTTCAATATTATATGTCATATATTCATGTGTAAATAATTATTATCATTTATAACAATTTTTTTTTAATAACAATTCTATTATGTATATGAATTTTCAAAAGTTTATATTACTTTTAAACATTTATTTTATAAAACAAATAAGATGTGTTTTACAAAGTTAATATTTATTTTATAGTTAAAGAATAGTGAAATTATAATCAAACAAAAGTGGAATTATAGTCAAAGTCAATTATAGTCAAACAATAACGAAATTATAATCAACCATATGATTTTAAAGTCATATGGTGTTACCCATAATCAATACAAGTCAAATATAGTCAACCATGCTCAACCACACTGAACCATAGTCAATCATGGTCAACCATAGCCAACCATAGTTATCTCTGGTCAACCATACTCAACCATAATCAATTAGTTAACCTAAGTCAATGACATCCATCCATAGTACACCATGGATTGAAGTCAACCTTGGAATGAAGTCCACCTTAAAGCCAACCTTGGATTGAAGACAACCTTAGATTGAAGTCAACCATGGGTTGATGTAAAACATGAACTATTATTATCTATGGATTGAACTCACCCATGCTTCCAAGTCAACCTTGCTTAAAAGTCAACTATTGTTTGAAATCAACTATAAATTCAAGTCAACCATGGTTCAAAGGAAACCCTACTTTGAAGTCACCTATGGATTCAAGTCAACCATGGTTCAAAGGAAACCTTTCTTAAAAGTCAACTATGGTTTGATATTCAACAATGTAATGAAGTCACCCATGAAATATTATCGTCTATAGTTTGAATTGAGCCATTGTTCAAAGTCAACCTTGCCTAAAATTCAACCATGGTTTGAAGTAAACCACGGCTTGAAGTCAACCATGGTTCCAAGTTACCTTCCTTAAAATTCAGCTATGGATTGAAGTCAACCTTGTTAAAATTCAACCTCGCATTGAAGTAAACCATGATTCAAATTTAATCAACTGTGAATTGAAGTCAACATTAAACATTAAATCCTTAACAATAATTACTCTAAATTTGTATAGATTAGAAGCAATATGTGGAAAGTAGCTTTGAATGCTCTGCAATGTCTATTAATAGCTTATTATTTTGAAATGCTTATGCTTATTATACAAAATTTTTGTGGACATAAATAAACGACTTTCGTAAACTCTTTCTTTACCACCTATTTAACGAACACATGTTTGGAAATTGCAAGAACTCCACAACTCACCATCTCTTCACATAATTGAAACATCATAATGATGACTGGATCTCTTCCTATGTGGTTGTAGATAGATAGAGTATTTTATTCTTAATTTTTTTGCTCTCAGAAATTAAGTATTGTTAATTGAACTTCAATTTCTACTTTATAACCAAAACATAGGGTTTGTGCACAAAGTTGAGGGACCCTTTAGGTGCAATTATGCACCTAAATATGCATGTTTTTCACCGCTCTCTAGAGCATGACATACATGACCATTATTGAAGAAATTGTAGGCATAGATAGAATTTTTAATGCAGATTCCAAATGTGTAATTTAAAAAAAAAATATTGAGATTTTCTATTTATTTCCTAATTTTCTTGTTTCAACACTTCGTTGGTCAAAAAAATATTGTTAGTGTTTATTTTGTAATGTTTTCATTTCATAACCATTTAAAAAAAAATTGTATGCTACACTAGAAGACACCGACCTCTACATGCTATAAAAAATCCAAGTCGAAATAACTACATTAAGACCTTCAAAGGATACACCCACATTTGACGTATCGTTCTGGAGGTTTGATCGCTTACATAATTAAAAAAAAAATAAACATTTAATTTTGGAAAAATAGGGCTGCACTAGTGCTACGGGTTCTATACATGTCTACCAATTTTTGTATCCCGAAACCATCATTTAGGCATTGAAAGGCTGCACCCACACAAACATATACCTTATCATTTGCTAAAAAAACTAAAAAGTGACTGTTAGAAAACATGAAATTTGACATAGTTATGTAAATTTTCAATACTTAAAATTTATATATTCGGAAATGTGACTCAATGTCCTAAGTTTCATCGTTTTTACTCGATGTAAGATATCTTGTGTAAGAATGTCAAAAAACCAAGTAATTTGAGGGATGCCTGATTTTTCATTTTTTTATTGCATCTAACGCACCAAAAATGACCATCATTAGCTTGCACATGCCCCATAATTAAGTATGATTTAATGTTTAACATATTTTTTTATAAATTTATAGAAAAAATAACCATGTATGGACCATTGCACATTATATACTTTTTAGGATAATAAAACAATTAGGATAAATATATAAATTCTAAAAATATATAATAAATAACCACATAATTGATTATTGCTTTTAAGCATTATTTCTTTATTAAAATATTGAAATTTCTTATATTATTTCTTGAATAAATAGATAACATTATTTTTTTTTAAACAATAATGGTTCTACACATAATATTATTTCTCATTTTTATGAGATGTTTTGACTTTTCTAAAATATTAAAAATTATAAAAATTATATATTTTTAAATATTAAAAATTTATAAATTCTTATGTATTACTTCTTGAATAAATGGAGAACATTACTTTATATAAAACAACAGTAGCTTTACATATAATATTCTTTATCATTTTTACGAGATACTTTAACTTTTTTTAAAACATTATAAATTAGTTGATTTATTTTAAGAAACAAATTAATATTATAATGTAACTTTATTACAAACAATTATTTTTTAAAATTATTAATAAAAACCTTTGGAAGTTTTTCTTTCAAATTTATAAAGTAATAATATTTCAATGAAAATGAAAATAATAAGTAATTAATATGAGAATGAAATTTTAATATCAATGTGATTTAATAAAAATATATACTTTACTTTATAGTGAACCATGGATCAAAGTTAACTATGGATTGAACTCAACCCTATTTAAAGTGAGTTATGGGTGGAATTCAACCAGGATTGAACTCAACCATGGATTGAAGTCAATATTGGATTGAAGCCAACCTTGGGGTGAAGACAACCTTGCTTAAAAGTCAAATATGTATCAAAGTCAACTTTACTTACAAGTCGACTTTGGATTCATGTCAACCTTTGATTGAAGTAAACCTTGTATTGAAACCATCATTGGATTGAAGTCACCGTGAATTGAAGTCAAATAAAACCTTGGATTGAAGTCAACCATGGATTGAATTTAATCATTTGAATGAATTCAAACTTGAATTCAACTTTGTAGGAAACCATGGATTGAAGTTATCCATGGATTAAAGTCAACCATGGATTGAAGTCATCCTTGGATTGAAGTCCACCTTAAATCCAACCTTGGATTGAAGACAACCTTAGATTGAAGTCAACCATGGGTTGATGTAAACCATGAACTATTATTATCTATGGATTGAAGTCACCCATGCTTCAAAGTCAACCTTGCTTAAAAGTCAACTATTGTTTGAAATCAACTATGAATTCATGTCAACAATGGTTCAAAGGAAGCCCTACTTTGAATTCAAATATGGATTCAAGTCAACCATGTTTCAAAGGGAACCTTCCTTAAAAGTCAACCATGGTTCAAAGGGAACATTTCTTAAAAGTCAACTATGGTTTGAATTCAACAATGAAATGAAGTCACCCATGAAATATATTGTCAATGGTTTGAATTTAGCCATTATTCAAAGTCAAGCTTTCCTAAAATTCAACCATGGTTTGAGGTAAACCATGGTTCCAAGTTACCTTCCTTAAAAGTCAGTTATGGCTTCAAGTCAACCTTGCTTAAAATTCAACCTTGCATTAAAGTAAACCATGGTTCAAATTTAATCAACCATGAATTGAAGTCAACATTAAAGGAAACCATGGTAAACCACATTTAACCATGGTCAACCAAAGTCAAATGTTGTCACCCATGCTCTACCAGAGTCATCCATTTACAACTAAAGTCTACCAAAAGTTAACCATGGTCAAATAAACTCAACCATGGGAAACCAATGTCAACCAAAGTCAACCAAAAGTCAACCTTGGTTAGCCAAATTCAACCATAGTCAACCATGTTCAATAAAAAAAATTTAAGCAAAAGTCAACTATAGACAAAGTCAACCATGGTCAAACAAACTCAACATTGTCAACTAAAGTCAACAACGATCAACCAACGCCAACCATAGTAAACGATGGTCAACTAAAGTCAAACATGGTCAACCAAATTTAAAGATTGTTAACCATGTTTTGCAATAGTAAACAAAACCCAAGAATGGTTTAAAATGGTCAACCAAAAGTCAACCATGGTCAAACAAAGCCAACCATGGTAAACCATAGTGCACCAAATTCAAGCAAAGTAAACCAAATTCAACCATGGTTAACTAAAGTCAACAAGCCAAAGTCAACCATAGTTAACCTTAGTAACACAAAGTCAACCATGGTCAACCAAACTAAACTTAAGTTGACTGTCGTCAACTAAAGTCAACCATTGTGCAGCATGGTCAACCAAAGTCAACCATAGTCAACCATAGTCAACTATGGTCCACTAAACTCAACCATAGGCAAACAAAGTCAACCAAAATTAACAATAGTAAAAAAATAGTTGAATTATAATCAACCATATGATTTTAAAGTCAACCATATTCAACCATGGTGAATTTTTTTCTAATAAGCAAATATAATTACTAATATTAATATAATATTAATTTGTTTAATATTTTTTTAATTTACATTAAATTATATTTAATAAGAATTATTAAACTTATTTTAATTCTTATTTAGTATAATTTAATGTAAATTACATTTTTCTTTACTTACATTTATTTAATTAATTTTAATATCAATTATTTTTTTCTTCATTTATTATTAATTTTAAATTTTTTTAATAACATTTTTTTTAGTTTTAGTTAATATCAATTAATTATTTAGTCGAAATTTACTTTTAATATCAATTATTTTACTTATCTTTAAAAATTTTTACATTTATTTAATTTATTTTTTATTTTAATTTAATATATTTTACTATTTTTTTCACTTTTATTTATATTTACTTATTTTTTAATTTATCTAATTTATTTATTTTTCACTTTATTTTTATTTCTTTATATTTACTCATTTTTTAATTTAATTTTATTTCTTTATATTTACTTATTTTTTCATTTATTTTTTAATTTAATTTAATTTCTTTATATATAATTGATTGATTTATCTAATTTAATTTACTTTACTTTATTTTTATTTTATTTAATTTGATTTATTTTACTTTATTTTATTCGAATAGTTTATTTTTTATTTTATTTTATTTCTTTATTTTACTTTATTTCTTTTTTAATTTAATTTATTTCATTTTTGTTTAATTTAATTTAGTTTTTTTTAATATGTTTTAATTTTTTTATTTAATTTTTTTTTAACTTAACATGTATTTCTTTTCATGTTATTTTTAAATAACATTTTTATTAATATTTTAATTTAGTTATTTATTGTGTGGTCATGGTTGATATAGGTTGATCGACGAATATCAACCACATTTAAAAATGTGTGGTCATGGTTGATATATGTTGATGGACGAATATCAACAACATTTAAAAATGTGGTTGTTGTTAATTATGGATTTCCGTTATAACGCCTATATTCCTACTATGCAGACTTTTCTGCTTATTATTCTATAGAGACACGTTCTTTCCAAGTCAAGCTTTTTATTTGATTCAGGTTGCTTTCTTATTTCATATCGAATCGTGAAAGCTGATTTAGACATCTTTTGAGATCAAAGTAAAGATTAGATTATAATTGTAGGCGCGGGGATAAGTTTTGTTACTGTCGATCGATCCACCACTCACAAAAGAAAGGCCGATGATTCATTCGATTCACATTGTGCTGCATTCCATCATACATTCCATCAGGCAACCAGACAGGCGTACCGTCTTCTCCGGAGCTTGCAGATTCTCACAGGGTGCTGGAAATGTATTATTATCGTTGCATATGAAAAATGAGGAGGTAAGTATGGCATTTTTGTCAATGTTTGCAGCTTCTAATTTCATGTCTTTGCATATAAATAGACTGTTTGCAACCTTTCCATGAAAATTCATGTGGAAGCTGAAGAATCTAAAGACACATGGTTGTCCGTTTGGACGAACATTTGGTGTGATTTTTCATAGTCAAAGTTGGCTTTTTTTTTCCAAAATTTTGATTATTGTGAAAGCAAAAGAGGCTAAGACATACAACTATTTACATGGAATTTTCTTGCAGTTTTGACTGTCAAAATTGAAGGATTTTTGTCAAATTACTGGTGCACTTTTCATTTTCACGTAGAAGCTGAAGAGCTTCAAAGCAGACAACTGTTTGAATGAATTGTTTGCATGATTCTCATCATCAAATTTGACCGATTTTGTTTAGTGTTTGAAGCAAATTTCATCTTTGTGTTGCAGCCAAAGAGCCTCAAAACATATGGTTGTTTGAATGATCTTTTTCCTAAACATCGAAGGATTCTGTTTCGCTTTGGGCGTTGTTGTCATTTTCATGTCGGAGCTGAAGCATTCGAATGCACACCACTGTTAGCATGTGTATTTTCCGCAAATTTCACAGTCAAATTTGAAGGAATTTGTGTAAGTTGTGGTGCAATTTCACTGTCAAAGTTAAGGATTTCTAAGGCTTTATTGGTTAATGTTTGAAAAGAGTAAAATAATTTAGCGTGTTTATTTTTTTCAAGAGTTGAATTTCATTCTTGCAAGAAGGTAGAATTTGATTGATTTTGATAAGTTCTTTTGGAGCTACTGTGTAATTATTGTAGATCTAAGAGGTTCCTTTTGCTTCAATCCATTATTTCTGGAGTTTGAAAGCATGCATTTAACCGTATTTTGCGGCTATTCAGTGGTGAAGGTTTCCGAAGTGGTGAAATGGACTGCGGAGTTATTCTAATCCGTAGTGTCGATAATCTCGCTCAAACTTGAGCCGTCAGACTCATGGAGAATTCGTGCACGCAATCAGTTGCTTCTTTGTCATGGAAGAAATCATATTATTCAGTCAGGCGGCCATCAATTACCGGCTCTGCTTCGTTAGTCGAAGCCTAAGCAATTCAAATGAAGTTCTCAGGTGTGAGGTGCTTGAGTACGAGAAAATGTCACGGTTATCTTCTCTTATGGGCGGAGACGATAAAGATTAAAGAATTGATTGCGAATAAAATGACCGTGAAACTGCCATACGCAGCAAGAAGAAAATGAAGAGAGGAATTATTCTTGATCAGGGTTAACGGTTCACGCTCGCCTCTAAAAGGATGAATTTCATCAATTCCGAGTTCCATGCATTCAAAGGTTCACATTCAATGGAATTCAAAACGATTGCAGTTTCTTTAGTGTTGATTCTGTGCAATTTTGCCGGATGACCTAAGGATTTAATGCTTTTGTCATGTGCTCTGTATTTTTGTTGGTGTGGCAAATTCTTAAATTTTTCTTTTTTTAAATATTTTTTATATTTAAAAATAAAAAACCTTCACCAGGGATTTATTTCAAATCCAAGGTGTACTCTACCAATGAAAAAACAAGATTTTCTTTTTTCAAAAATAAAAAATATATTTTCAGTTTTTTAGAAATTAAGTTTAATTGTTATTTTTTTTAAACATTACAAAACTTTATAATGAAAAATAAAAAAAATTAAGAATTAATATAAGTCAAAAGACTTTGACTTTGGAATGAAAAGTATATCCCTGCCTTGGCAGGGACTAATAAAGAAAAAAATAATTAAAGGGCCATGACGACATGAAGAAAAATATGTGGAGGGAAGGGAAATATCACATGGAAATGTTAGAAGCTGACTCATGCACACTAGTGCCACATCAATATATGTGTATTCCCACATAAATAAAAGAAAAAAAAATATGGAGAAAAGATATTATTTTATCCATAAAATATGGGTAAATTAACTGAAAATTTGATGAAGTTTAAGAGTAAATATGGAATATTTAGAACTATGAATACAAAGCATTTTTTATATTTTTCACAGGGATGAAAAATTGGGAATAAAGCTAGCTAAATTAATCAGATAGCATGAATCACCACCTCAAATGAATCACATAGCATCAATCATCACCTCAAAGGCTTACATGTGATAACCAAGACTTCTCTAGATTGCAAACCCATTTACAAAATCTTAGAAAGTATTATGCCTTATGAACTATTTAATTAGAGATCCTTTGAATCTTTTTATTTTAGTATTAAAGGTTCTTTTCCAGTGAGGGGTGTTGGCCTATTTAGCTAGAAATTGGAAATTAATGGTTTTTGAATACTATGTACCCTTGATTGATAGGATCTTTGTTGATGATGTAATTTGTACAATGTAGATTAACTGTAGAACTTCCCTAAATTTTTTTTTAAAACAAATTTCTATAAACTCTTGGGACCACTCCACTCTACCTAAACAAAAGTAACTCAGGTTAAGGTGGTTTGTCCTCCATATTATTATAATATAAATATACAACCTGTTAGTACCAAAGACGTTCTAAAGCTGTATTTAGAAGTGTGCCTGGGCATCAATAATCACTTCTGAAAACTTTACTGAATCAAAACATAGCTGACATAAAACCATATAGAATTCCAATCTTGAAATATGAATGGGAAGTATTTCAATGTGCCAAAAAATCAGACTTTGTGTGGTAAATGGAAAATGAAATGGTGCAAGATAAAGGTACTGTAAAAGTAAAGCTTTATGCTACAGTTACAGCATGACGTGTTGATCCTAGGACAGGAATTCAATAGCCTTAAAAAAATGAACACATAACGCCACTGAGTAATATGAGAATAGCACTTTATTACAAATCAGCATGAATACTTCAATTACCAAATCTCTTAGAAGAAATACCTTTAAGCATAAGCACTCATATAACATTCAGAAAAACTCTGCAAATCATAGATGAATGGAAGAGATGAAAAACAATAGAAGGAACTAACTGTGCACATCAAAACTTTGAATCCATTAAGCTCCAAGATAGGGCAAAAATATGTTTCTTTCTGTACTGATCAAACCATCCAATATAGAAGTAATACTTCTTACAAAAGAGAGCCAACCCTTGGCCTATGCCTCTATTGGCCTTATATAGTCTTTCTATTCTATACCAAAACAAAATACTTCTTTAAAATTGTCTTTTGTTTCAACGGCTTAAGAAAATAAAAAATAAAAAATATTACAAAAGTTGTTGCAGCCCAACGGCTTAATAAAGTCTACTCATGGTTCCCAACCAAAATCTGTTACAAAAAACTAACAACCTTAAGGACTACGACTGATTAGTGATTCTGGGACCTTCTCACCTGCTGTAGAGGTATGCTGTGCTGATGAGAAGATGTTTCGGCCATGGGCTGCTTAGTTGAAGCTGCGGATTTTGCTTGATCCTTAGTAAATTGCTTCGATTTCTTGACTATGATAAACTTGGAGATGACCTTCCACTGCTTACCCACCGGGAAGGTGTAGTACTTGATTTCCCTTAAGGATGAATCTAAATCAATGCAACATTCGAAAGAAGCCTTAGGTAAGCCCTTGAAAATAACATGAAGGCGATTCAGTATCTCGAAGTTAGAGTGTAGTTTATCAACCACTTCCTTCCCACTAAGTTCTTGAAGAGTATCTATCATATAGATTTCAGAATTCCTTGGTTCTACCATTTGGGAAAGGTAATCTCTTTCTGGGTACAGATCACCATTTTTGTCCGAGAAATATGGGAGGCCCAATGTGAGAACTGTTTGGAATTGTTCCTTGAAAATGCACACATCATGCTTCAACTGAGCGGCCATATCTGCCACATTCTGAGCCAATGACACCTTAGTAATTACTCTATTAGCATACATTACTATATTAGTGCGATATTTGATGGAATACTTAAGCCTGAAGCTCATCAAATGTTTTCTCATTAAAGAACTCAATTAATTCCCAAGAAACCTCATCCTTTTTGGCTATGCTACTTTCCATGGCTCGAGCATCTTGTGCAGCAATCCTATAAATCTTGCATTCCTCTTGGACTATACTGAAATGGATCCACTGTGAATGTATCAGCCATGCCATTTCATCCCATATTGCAGTCTTGGCATCTATAAATAATGGCATGCCGGTGAGTCTCCTAGTTAAATCCCGAATCTCGACACGGAGCTAATCCCCAGTGTTGTATTTCTGAGATGAGCTGATCCCTCTTGGCCAGCCTCTCATTTGCAGTGAATCACATTTGGCTTTTAAATTATCTTGAACCTGGTTGAGCTTGGCGCCCTTGAGAATCATTTCAGCTATCGCCTGAACTAGTTTTTTGGTGGGGTCTGAGACTGCGGAGACCTAGAGGGACACTACTTTTTACTGAAGAATCTCTTGATTTTTCTTTCTGGCGACTTCCAAGTCTCCTTCTAGCAAGACAATCCTCTCTCTAAGTGTTTGACTATCGACCACTGATTTTTCTAGCTCTATCTGTATCGCAACCACCTCTGTGGTCTGCGAGTGTTCGGTAGCAGGAATATTTAGCCTCTTTCTTAGAGTTGTAATCTCCTTATCTTTCTCCTTTAACACATCTTCCACGAGAGTCTGGTCGCTGGAGTCTTGCACCGCTTTTACGACCTACTGCTCCAATTCATCTATTTTCAACTGTTTGGCTTGATTTGAAGTCTTCTTGTTCTTCAACTATTTTTCGAGCTTATGCACCACAGCTTGCAACCTGTGAGCGCTCATGGTGAATTTGTGCAAATCCCTATATACTTCTTCTCTTGTTTGTCGATGTAGTTCCATGGTATCTCTAAGTGGAATTTAATCCAGCTTTATGGTTATCTGGGTGGCCTTGAAATTAGAGGGGCTCCTCTTTCCCCCCGACACAATTTGTTCTAAGACTGCCATCTTCAAGGCTCCCTCCTTTAGATCAAGAGCAGACAACATCCTGGACTGTCTTCCTGCATCTAACTCTTGCTTCAGAAAGAGGGACTTCTCTAGGCCTGTGTTATCTTCCTTAATTTGGGCATAATGCCTGAACAGGCCGGCCTTAAAAGGCGAAGTAGCGACCAAAGCTCCTTCCATAGGCTGGTTCTTCTGATCCTATGGCCACGTAGCCGAGGGGAAATTCTCTAAAATGAAAGGTATTACATGAGTAGATGTTGTCATACCTTTTGAGGTTGAGCTAGAAACACCCTTCATCTTTAACTTATTTGTACCAATCTCCATACTTCCTGATTTCTCACTTTGGGTTGAGGATGAAGGTTCTAACCTTTCTCTCTTCTCGGATGCCTCCAGCTTGAGGGGTGTTGGAATAACCTTGGCATCTGTGGTCTTACCAGGGTTTAGTGTAGCCAAGAATTCTTCCCAACTATTCAAGTTGGCCATCTTGTCCAACAAAGGATGCGGTATGTGAAGATAAGCAGCGGAACGAGCAGACTGTCTTTTCTGAAAAATGATACCTCTGGGATCATAATTATACTTTATGCTTCCCAGAAATTTGTAATCAGCTAGCAAATCCTTGACCTCCTTTTGAGCGGCTCGTCTCTTTACTTTAAATGGTCCTACTTCATTGGGGACCTTAAAGGTCCTGGCACTATTTCCCTTCATGAAGTGCATGTCGTCATAGTTAAACCTCTGACGAATATATTCCAATGTGAACAGCCGAGGGGTCAGAAATATGGGTAACTTATATGGAGCCAACTCTACCCCGTATACTCGGATTTCTATATGTTTCTCAAAACAAAACTGATCGCCCACTCGTTCGTTCGGATTCAGCTGGAGTAACTGCTTGCTTTCTGGAAAGACTCTTCGCGGAGGCACATCAAAGAGAAGAGTATAAATAGTGGCCATTATTGTATCCACGAACAAGGAAAACTCCTCCTAAGGGGAGGCTGTCAATATCACCCTTTCTAGATCATCCTTGCTAAAAAGGGTCTTGTTGCTGAAGATGATCTGTATAAAAGAAAAAAGCAGAAACGGTACAGCTTTTTGGATGGGAAAGCTTTTAGCTGGAGATGAATTGACTGAGCTAAAAATCTAGCCCAATCTAGTTTACATGGTTCTCCTGCTGTGAAAGGTTCATCATGAACAATAGATTGAACACCGCGTCGTCTATCACCCTGTCATTTTCGTATCCGAGGAGAACAAAGATCATCGACAAAATGGGTTTAGCCAAGTCTGAAAAAATCTCCAGGCTACACAGGGAGCTATTGTCTGGAAGGATCCCTCTGGGTGGTAGAAATAATAGGATGAAGGTGTCTCTTGCTTCTGCAGGGAGCTCCTGCATCTTATTGCTCAACACCTCCTCATCAAAATGAAAACCTAACTCTTCGTGGGTACTTGTTAGCTCCATAATGATCTCTTTACTTATGGAACATACTACATTTCCCTTTCTGGAAATAATAGCTCTCCTCTCAGGTACGTAGCAAGCCGTACACCAGTGTATTATCTCAGGAAAAGGTTTGTTCATTGGGAGGATCATCTTAGCTAATCCGGAAGCTGACACGTTAAATAGGTCATTTCCGCTCCTTGCTTGCTCTTGGGCCTCAAGAGCTAGTGGGTGTTGGTTGTGGAAGGAGGGGACAGGGTCATGGACATCGAAGAATTCATCGCCGATATGGTCATCTGGATTGTTGGTCGAGGGCATAGAGGCACATTCAAGGATGAGTTCAGAGGTCATGCTGGTGTAGGGGAATATGCAGGGTGCAAACTCTTGGATGATTTGAAGGCGACAGATAAAATATTTGAGAGCCTCGGAGTCAGGGAAATAGTTAACCAAATGGCTTCTCAAGTCGAGTATTTATAAGGACAGACTCGGGAGAGGCAGACATAAATGCAGGCAATACCTGGAGTTTTTGGATTAGCTTCAAGACTAAGGGGTAGATGGCCTATTAAATTTTCAAGCGCCTATTTACGTAGATGGCGGTAGGAATGATAGTTTAAGCATGCTTGAAATTAATGCGAGGGGACAGGGATGTGAAGCCTCGGGAAACGGTAAGTGGTGGAAGAAGGTGATTTGAGGGAACCACTAAAAAGGTTTGAGGAAACTGCTTTCACGGTCTTGACTTCAGGAAAGAATGCCATGTGGAACCAGTGGTTTCTATTCAGGGGCGGCTTTGTAGGGTTAAAGATCGAAAAGCTTGGATGCCCTGAAATACTGGTTGTCGTCAATCTCACAAGTTGATATTCCCGGGATGAGCGCCTTTCAATATATCTTTCCCTCGTGTGGCCCACCTACGTTGACAGCTAACTGCCTAATGGCTCTAGCTTACTGAAACCGCCATGCCTGCCCCAAGTGGTTTCAGGGGCTCAAAAAAATGGTTTGGGAAAACCATCTTTCGTCCCCTGAATGCTTTGGGGGACGACACCTATCTTTACCGGTTTTTTATCAGGGGCGATCTCGAGGATTGAAACCTGGGCTTCTTCCTTCCGCCTAACTAGATCTCGTCTACAGATAGACTACCCTTCGAACTCATGAAACCCCTGCCGGCTTTTCCAAACTTAGTGCGATGAGCATGCCCCTCGATTTTCCTATCTTGGAGACTATGATTCTCCCTTCGGTGCAACGGGGCCACTTTGTGGATAATATTCCTAACACAACCTCTATATAGGAATGAGTTGATCACTATGAAACGAATTGGGTTACCAAGATTCCAAGTTGCCTATGGATTACCTTCTGCTACAAGATGTACTCTACAAGTGCATGCAGGGAAGCTAACCATGCTCACTATCTATAGATAAAATAATCAAATTATAGATACTCATTTGTAATTCTTTCTATACTTTTCTTAACTCAACTTAAAATTTTCTCAGAACACATTCAACCTCAAGTGGCATATAGACATTTAGATATTCTGAATCAAACACCGACCATAATTAAAATGACTAAATTATAACATACAATCATAATTCAATCTACATTCATCTAATTTGAACTTTAACTCTTCACCACATGCTCTACCACTAATTAACATGTTTTTCATTTTCATATTCTAATTCATAATTGACTAAAGTAGAATAATAAACATATACATATATCTTTTTCTCTATAATTAATAACACTTGGAATTTAAGCTTTTACTACATGTTCCACTATATAAGCAACATAATTGTGAAGGATACATTCTAGTTATTAATTTACTAACGTTGAATAATTTAAATATGCATATAGATTTTTCACTATAATTAATAACACTTGAAATTTAAGCTTTTACTACATGCATTAGAGGAAATTTGGATAAAAATGTCCTTTTAACCTTAAAGTACAATTTCTTGTCATCACATATTAGCCAATCAAAATGCTTTAAAATTCAAACAAGGTGCATGTAAAAAAATTGGAGGGAAAAAATAAAGACTACTTTTGTGGATTGTATTTTCAACTTATCTCCTTGTAGGTTTACTCAAATTTCAAGCAGGAGGACTCGTTGGATGCATAATTAAATTATGCATCCAACGAGTACCCATGTTGCATACTTTTAACAACATCCACGCCCTGAAAAATTGAAAATACATTAAAAACGTGTTTTCTCTCACTAGAAACACGTTTTTTAATGTATTTCCAATTTTTAATGGTGTGGATGTTGTTTCACTAGAAACATGTTTTTTAATGTATTTTCAATTTTTCATGGTGTGGATGTTGTTAAAAGTATGCAAGATGGGTACCCGCTGGATGCATAATTTAATTATGCATCCAATAATTCCTCCTGCTTGAAATTTGAGTAAAGTTACAAGGAGATAACTTGAAAATACGATCCAAAAAATTAGTTTTTAACTCTCTATCTACTATTATTTTATTATTTTCCTTAGGAAGCCCTTTTTTTACTCAAAATTCCTCTAATTTCCACTATATAAGCAACATAATTGTCAAAGATACATTCTAATTCTTAATTGACTCAAGTAGAATAATTAAAATATACATATATCTTTTTCTCTATAACTAATAACACTTCGAACTTAAGCTTTTACTACATGTTCCACTATATAAACAACATAATTGTCAATAATATATTCTAATTCTTAATTGACTAAACTAAAATATTTAAAATATACATATATTTTTTTCTTATATCACTTATAACTTAAGCTTTTATTACATGTTCCATTATATAAGCAACATAATTGGCAATGATATATTCTAATTCTTAATTGACTAAAGTAGAATAATATATATATATATATATATATATATCTTTTTCTCTATAATTATTAACACTTGGAACTTAAGCTTTTACTACACATGGTCCACTATATAAGCAACATAATTGTCAATGATATATTCTAATTCTTGATTGACTAACGTAGAATAATTAAATATACATATATTTTTTTTTCTATAATTAATAACACTTGGAACTTTAGCTTTTACTACATGTTCCATAACCAAGTGACTGCCTGGCGAATTTCTATCCTAAATCAATACTTGGTTATGATATGAAACAAGGTCGGATATTTGGAAAAGATAAGTGTTCAATGGTAGATTAAATATTCTAATAAAAAAATCCAGTAATGGTAGGGGAAGAATGTCAAACATTCAAATATATTAAGTCATCTTTTAAGAAGGGGGATCTCTGAATTTAAAGTTACGGTTGTTTTAATAAATTGCAATACATCCCGATGAATACTCTAGCTAAAATTGTTCAGAAAGGCATGATATTATACAGGTGTAATCAATAGTAGTGAGCTCGACGTTGGTAAGGGTGTGGTTATGTTCTGGTTGAAATTCCTGAACGGAGCAAATTGAAATCACAATATAATCTGTACATAAAAATATAAATTCGCAGTGTGAATAGAATACACTCTCAAACCTACTTATCGAAAGTCTTCAGATATTAGTGTCTTGATTTCCAGATCTGACTGATATAATCGAACTTAAAACAAATACATATTCGTAGAAAGAGTAAGATACGGTTTAGGATCCAATTCTCGACCAGTCTCCCAATGGATGAGTTCTAGTTCGATTAGTTATATTTTCCATATTTGAACAATTTCAACCTATCGCACACAAATCGCACACAAATCGCAATCTTAAATGAAAGTATAACCCAAGTTTTACTTAGCGGATGACTCTAAATAAATGCATTATGTCTAAATACGCTAAGATTCTGGATATATCAGTTTCAAGTTTATAAAATGAGCTAACACATGATAGACATATTTTCGTACTCAGAGTAAATATGTAATCTGAAATCTAATTAGCGATCAACCTCCGAATGAGTGCATAATGGTTAATTGATTGAGATTCTAGATTTATAATTTAATCCAGTAGGAAGATAACTCGTGGTTATGTAGCTTAAGCAAATTGAGATCTGACTAGCGAACGGATTCCAGGTGGATGTATTAAAAGTTGATCGATTGAAATTCAGGTCTGAATAAACTTAAGATTCGTAATCAAAGAAGCGTATGTGATCTGAGATACGGTTAGCGCTCGACTTCCAGATGAATGTATTAGAAATTGGTTGATTCAAATCTGAGTAACTTAAATATTTACGATATAGTATGATACTCAGAAAATTTATAGTCAAGGAAGCTGATACGAACTTAGATCTGGTTAGCGCATGGCATCTAGATGAATGTATTAGAAATTGATCGATTGGAATTCAGATTTGAGTAACTTAAAGATTTATGAAATAATCTAATACTCAGAAAATTTATGGTAAAGGAAGCTTATATGGACCTAGATCTGGTTAGCACACGACTTCCAGATGAATGTATTGCAAATTGGTCGATTGGGATTCAGATTTGAGTAACTAAAATATTCACGAAATAATCTAATACTCAGAAAATTTGTAGACAAAGAAACTGGTACGAACTTAGATCTGGTTAGCGCATTGGTTCCAGATGAATGTATTACAAATTGATCGATTCAGTTTACACAACCCTTAATTTTCTTTTAACAATTCATAAAAAATGTATTACATTCTAAATAGAAGATCCTTTGCAAATCTCTAAGCATTTCTTAAAATAAAAACAACGACCAAAGTTTTAAGAGTGATCAAAACCTACAAAATAGTTGTGTAGCCATATATGTAATCCCAAGGAGTTCACCATCAATCGAGTGTCTGAATGTTCACCATCCAACTTACCACTCAGTTAACCTCCTTTCCAACTTCAGGAATACTCTTCTTCTTCCCGAACCCCCGAGCAATGGGGCAATAGAGATCACACAAAACTAGAGATCTAGAAGTGGGCTTCCCCCCACCAAGACCTCTTTCCAAACTCCAATAGAAGCAAATTAATGACTTACACTCATTACGATAACCATCCAGCCATAAGGTCCCTTTCGCCTTCCTCATGCCTTCCTTAAGTAGGAAAATTCCATGCGACACATGTCGCTTCATGCAAAAATGCCTAATATTCTAATTATTTAAATATAATTTGCTCACCCTGCCATGTGTCCAATTCCTAAGAGATTGCACCTACCTTCCTATATTTACTTAAGTCTGCCCCCCGTGATGCTCAATCTAGTTTCTATTTTTGTGGGTGCAAGTAGAGTTGGCTATATGCTATTTTTAGTATACTATTCTCTCTTAAAACAATATTATCCATTATTTTAATTACTAAAATTCATTTCGTGTGCAAATGGCTTAAATGCATTACATGTTTTATGCATAATATTTATCAATTGTTTTCGTGTAGGTTTTAAGCACCATATCGTTGGGTCCATTCATCTCTCATTCTCGTTTGGTCAGGATGGTACCACATTGTCGAGTCCATTCATCCCTTATTTCCGTTTATCGACAGGGTATCACATTGTCGGGTCCTTCCGTCGATACTTCTTCGTTGCATCTAATTTGCGAGAACTTCATGTAGGGATTTATGATTCGTTACCTTCAATCCTTCGTCTACACTCTATTTGAGACTGATGGCACTAAGAAGTAAGTCTGCTCTTACTGCGTGCCCCTCAACCTCATACACAACCAATTTCATCATGGTCCACTTCGCATGACTTCACGCTTCCCCGAGTAAGCGGATATGTGCTTTTCAACTCATGCATGAAATTCCATAAGAAGTCGACACCGTCGTCGTTCTTCCGTGTGTGATTTATTAGCACTCTACGGCCCTTATATTTCCTTTGTGATTAAGTAAGTCGGTGAATCGTTTCACTTGTCACTGCACACATGCTTCAAAGCACACTCTGTTCTCATACATCATAATTCATTTCACAATGTACTAATCGTTAAGCAATCATAATTTACTCATAACATCATATATTTCATCAATTTTCTAATCATTAAGCCAACGTACATTTCTTTCGTTCACATCAAATGTCTCATAGCATAACCAACCATTAAGAAGCATATTCATGTATACATGTCACATATTTCATAAAACAACTAATCATTAAGCAAGTGTGCATTTATTCATCAAATTCAGATAAAACATCCATTTCCACAAATGTCATTCAATTTATTGGTTTCATTCATCAATTGGTCGTAATGCACAACATCAGATGTTTCTCAATTATTCAAAATATATAATCAAGGGTCATTTTATTAAAGTTTTATTTAGCAGGGTCACTTGACAAGTGCCCTAAAGGTCTACATCCTTCTAGGGGCACTATAGAAACCCACTGCATAATTTTACAAAATTCCAAACGGTTTGGAGTGGAGATAAAAATAGGCCAAAATCCATACTTCCAAGAGACTTTTTGGTATTTTGAAAATATTAGAGGAAGGAAAAGTGACCCAATATGTACAAAATGGAAAAAATAAATCTTAGTAAACCTTTTATCGTCTCATTTGAACAATTTTGTTGAAGTGAAAAATTTACAATTTCACTCCATTTGGAAGACAATAATTTTTCCATCTGGTTGTTTTAGAAAGTGAGCATAATAAAGCCTTTGGTACTAAGCAAGGAAACTATCAATGTATAATGATATAGGAATGTACCAAAGGTAAAATTAACTTAGCAGTATTAAAGATACTTTATGGTAGTTCTTTTATAATGGAATTAAGCACAAGTGGATAAAGAATGCATGCAATGCATTGAATTGGATCATCTTATGAAGGTTCATTGGCATAAAATAGGTATGGGTGTTTTTTTTCATGGTGGCTAGTTATTGTGTACAACTACATAGAGGTGATAGGAATAATGAACATGGAACAAACTAGAAGATAAAGAATGACATTAATATCATTCATAAAAGGATGATTTAATAACATAGAGGTGATAGGAATAATGAACATGGAACAAACTAGAAGATATAGAATGACATTAATATCATTCATAAAAGGATGATTTAATTCCTTAATCTTCTAAGGTAAGGGAATGCAGGTAGTTAATGAAGGAATGTAACTCATGATTGCAAAGAAACAAGTCATGAAAGACTTATATGATAGGAGAAATTTGCCAAAATAGAGAATATCCAACTGATACAAGTGATGGGTGAACCATCTATATGGGAAATCATATATATGCCTAGAAGTGTTGCAAAAATATGAAACATCAACTTAGGTGTAAAAAATAAGATGAATATAATGAAATTCAATATATTTGGTAATGTTAGAATGAAGTATTACACTATGTAGAATTGCTTTATATGACAAACTTGAACCTCAGAGAGAATTCTCCATGGATGTGAAAACTAAAACTCCTAAATTGCAACAAGCTTAAGGAAATTTGGGGATAAGAAATGGTATGAGATGTCAAATTTTGAGAGATATTGAAACATTATGAAGTGCCAGAAGGTCAAGGCAAATCTAATATTGGGTCAATATTGACCTAGAAATTAAATTAGTAAAGAAATCTTTTAATGCTTTGAAATTTGGAATGGGTTGGACTTGGCTTGACAAATGCTAAAGAAAATGGAGCAACATTGCAGTGATGAATATAGTTAAAAGGTAATTGTAAATAAGGCAACGATTGTTTTCATAGTCAATTGAGACTTTAGGGCAACTTAAGACAAGAAATGAACTTTCAACAATGTTAATGAAAGCTACATGATGCAAAGGAAAATGTTGTAGCAGCAAATGGTGAAGATGACCGACAAAGAAAGCAAGAATAATTATCGAGGTTTTCTCACCCTAATTTTTTTTGTTGTTGATAAAGTAGAGTTATAATATTTCAAAAGTAAAAAATAATCACACACACACTAAATTGCTACTTGGTTGAGAAAACCATAACTAATGATCTAATATGTGTTTGGAAATAATCCTATGAAAAAAACCACTTTTAATGTTATGGAATTCCATGCTATGTAAAGGAATTGGAAGGGAGAGTTCATCAATTGCTCTCTTGCTATTAATTTTATATTTATCAAGATTAAAAAAGTTGTTATCCATAGGCATGGAAATGATAGGATAAAAAAGAGTACAATATATCCCTTGTCCTTCCTCTTCGGCCTGAATTTGGTTTTGGAAACTAAACCTTCAGTCAGTGCTTTTGTAACCCTGGCATAGCTCATCGTTGGATAACCAACAAATCTTTTATTACTTAGATTAATACTTTTGTAATTCCTAGCTTGGTTCGTCGATGTGCAGACAACACTGTTATTTTATTGATTTACCGTACATCAATTTTGAGGTTCGTTCTCTCAATGGAAGGCCATGCTTATATTTCATGCAAACACTCCTTCTTAACTCGATCGTGGAAGCAAGAGAGAATACACCACTTCTTTATTTATAGTTTTTTCTTATGCAATCAAGGGATGAGTATTATATGATCCATAGATTTCCCAAATTCATAGCAGTAAGAACCGTGAAGCTCTTTGTTATTTTTAGTGGAGATTAATGCCTTAATCATGGATTAAGAATTAAGAATCAAATATTTAATCTTTAATGTCAAACATATTGGTTGGACACCAAGTTATAGTGAAAGAGTAACCCATAGAATGTAGCTTTGGTTGAAAGCTCAAAGCTCAATCTATGTGAATAACTCTCGTAAAAGATTTTCGCAAATAGTAATTTTTCTTTCTTTGCCCTTGGACGCCGATTGGCGACTGGCGACACAGTCAGGCGCCATAATGATCTTCCATTTCGCCAGTGACCACCAAGAGATGTTTGCAAATTTTTGCATGGAAGCTGACTGGCGACCGATGACCAACGACACAGTCAGGCACCAGAATGATCTTCCATTTCTCTAGCGACCGCAAGATGTTCGCAAATTTTTGTATGTTTCCATTTCACCGGTGACACGCTCAAGTGACGCAACGGTTGGCTAGCGTCAGTCGACTAAAATACAAAAATTTCAAAATGTGTCGCTGGACACAGCTGCAACAGCGATTTCCTTGCTCATGCCATCCTCTCACCGAGGCTTTTCGCCCACGCGCCGCTGCGATCTAGAGATTTAGTGGCGACATTGAAGGAAACCTCCGAACAAACCTTGCAAGAGATTTGTATGCCCAATTCAGATTTTTGTTATATTCTCTGCAAAAAAGCTTAATATTGTGTTAACAATGATTTCACAATTTACTGTTAAAACAAAAACATATGATACCGTAAGTAGTAATACTACCTCATAATTATTTAATCGAATGTGCACCTCCTGGTTTTTTTCGGGGCAAGCATTACGGGGGCACCTTCACTCCTTAGCTCCTGTAACCATGCTATGTTCTTTGCCTGGGACTTTCCTCAATGATCTGCTGCATCTATGTTAGGGAAATGTGGCTTACCTTACGAAGTAAGATGATGAAATAAGCATTACTATTGATTTACTTTTACTATTACTGAAACGATGAAGAAGACAAAAAAATTATCCAAATACAGTTTCATAGATTTCCAACGTTTAAGAGACAGCAGCATTTACAAATACCTTTCTGAGCTTCCCCTCGCCATCGCTGCTGCACATCAGATGAAGACTCTAAAGGAAAAAATAAATACGCATTGAAGAAACCCTAATGAAACACAAGGAGCCTGTTTTTCTTGTCCTTTCTCAGGGCCTGCCAAAGCTCCACTCCCAAATTATAGATGTTCATTGCAATAGGGGCAAGGGTGGTAGTTTTCCAGCTACAAGTGCTTTAGGCAGTACCTTTGAATTTAACACTATACCAAGCTTCTCTTTAGCCTACCGAAAGATGTTCAAACTTACTTTTTACTAGCGTTTTTCTCTTCTTCCCTTGATAGATTTATTGCGCCAAGAGCGTTGATTCCTTGATACATGCTCTAGTGTACAGGCCTTGCTCTGCAACAAATGGTAGAAAGCGAATAATCTATCGATCTAGGCTATGTCTACACTCTACTAAGACCACACGCAGTTGACATTGACGCATGCATGGACATGGACACCATGCGTTGAGGTTCTGAGATAATCTTAAGGTGAAGTGTAGAGGGACCGAATGAAAATGAAAGTGTAGGGGGCGATGACAAGTTGAATACCTAAGTGGATATTGAGTGCACAACTGGCAAGCGAACAAATGCATGAACTACCATCTACGTCCACTTGATGAGATCGAGGCATTTCAAAGTTTGGACATTTTTTATGCATAATACCATGCATATATTGATTCCCCTATATATATATATATATAGTGAATCATATATGAAGTATTGCATGGTAATGCAAATATCATCTCGTGGTTTAAATCCACTTAAAATCAATCTTAATTAGGACCGAAAAACACTTATGTGCAATGGAGCTTCCTCTACAACGTCCCATAATGAACGTTGTACAACTCAAACCTCAACACTAGGTCAAGAGAAAAATTTTGGCGAGCAAAGTGAATAGGCTGGTGTGTAAAAGTTGCATCCAGTCTACATCTGAGGAAGTAGGAACCAGATACCAAGAGCATGGCTTAGTGTTGAATAGAGGTATTATGCATGGCTGTTAGATGTAGAGTGCATTGAAATGATTGCAATGCATTACCTAAACAAAAATTATGTTGAAGAAACATTGTTTAATTTAAATTATATGTCTTCATCCACATCAAGAAAATTTTAGTATAACACGACATCATTGTTTTTTCAGACCTTCGAGGTAGAATCCCTTTCAACCTTCGAGGTAGCATCTCTTTGGAGAAATTTTAATTTTTAGTCCATTTTATATAAGATACAAATACTCTATCGTATAAATTTTACATAATATAATATTATGATTGTGATTATAATATAAAATTCAATGCAAGTTTTTAGAATCTTTTACATTAACCTCGTGCAACTTTGCTGGTGATCTTATTATGGTCATTTAACCTTAAAAATCAGGATACATACAATAGCAACCATTCATATGAGCTGGCAGCGCTGGCAGCCGAGCTTAGGCTTTGGCAACTCATCTTTTATATGATCTCAAGAAATATTAAAGAAAACCAGTGTACAATCATACAATCATACGTTGAACCATGGCTTCAATTAAATACTTAATGGCTAGGAAAATGTTTTAACAACTCTTCCCAATAAATATTAATATAAACCTGAGGTTTATTTTTAATTATTGCACAAAAAAAATTAATAAATGTTTTAATTATGTAAATGACTCTCTTAAATATATATGCTCAAAACTATTTTTCTCTTCTTTGAACTCGAAAAAGACTTTTTGGACGAACCGTAAAACCTGTTCCATATTTGGCAGTAAAAAGCATTTTAAAAGGGATGTGAACATTTTTATTATGGTTATGAAGAGATTTCCTGCTAAATTATAAAAAGCTTATTAAATTATTGTAATCTCTTCCATCTTATAAAGGAAAAAATCCTTTTAAAAATAATGATAAAGTAAAAAGATGAGAGCAAATAAAATACAATACAATACATAAATAATTGAAAAAAATTAAATATCTTTAACAGAAAAAACACTCTTTCCAGGCATATATTAATGGGGGAGAAGCAAACTCTAAATAATTTTTCCACAGAAGAGTACAATCATCTTGGGTCTTGCAGCCTATGCTATATTTCACTGGCTACAGCTTCTTTACTCTCTCTTCCATGTAATAGTTGCTTCTATTCCTCAAGTAAGCTCCTTGTTGCTCAATAATCAGTTTATTGAGCAGCTCTGTAATTGTTGGAATGCATTACATTATGTATTGCATTTGAGTCACACATGGTTGCTACTTGGTTATTTGATTTAGTATGTTTCAAAAAGCCATATATGTTAAAATTTTCAAAACAATTTCCTACATTACATAAAATATATCATAAAGTTTTTTTTTTAATTCTACATTTCATAAAATAGATTATAAAGTATTTTTTAATGGTCAAAGAGAGTACAGATGATTGAGATGAGAAATTGCAAATCTAAGTGAGTATTTACTTTAAAAAAAAATATTTTTTAACAATATAATTTTGAAAAAAAACTATTGACCACTTTCCAGTATCCTTCTATTTCCAGTTATGTTACAAGATCTCCCTACCCAGTGATTCAAGTTGGCTAAGTTGGGTAGCCCTAGTAATTATTGCGAATGTGCAGGCTACTCTATGTGGACATGCTTTTGGGGCAAAGAAACACCGCATGAATGGAATATATCTGCAACACTCTGGGATTATACCATTTGGACTTGTAGGGATTCTTCTTCCCATTTTTATCTTTACCGCCCCAATTCTTAGGTACTTAGGATAGCATGAAGATATAGCTGAATTATCAGGTTGAGAAACACTATGGTGCATTCCTTATTATCTTTTATTTCCTTTCAGTTGTACAATGGGGGGATATTTAAGTTCGCAATCAAAGAATATGATTGTCGCGGGGTGAAGTTGGAACCGTAATCACTATTTTGTTAAATTGGATGTTGGTCATGAAATGGAATATGGGCCTCTGGGGTGCACTTGTTTCACTAAACATTAGCAGTTGGGTGCCTCCCATTTTGAGACTCTTCTACGTTATCTCCGGTGGGTGTCCATCTACATGGACGGTTTTTTCCACGGAAGCTTTTTGCGAACTTTGGCCATTTCTAAAGCTGTCTGTAGCATCTGGTGCTATGTTATGGTTAGTTTAACAAGTTCTAGAGAAATTAAATGCAAAAAAGCTCCTCTAGAAGAGTACAATTTGCAATACTGGTGGGGATTATAAGTAGCTGATAAGTTCTAATATTTTTCCTTGTGTCGAGAGCTTGGACTTTTTGTATTATAGGGTTTTGGTTCTGATGAAAGGACAAGCAAAAGACATTGAGATTATACTTAATTCACTCTCTATTTGGTAAGAAAATGGGCTTTTGCTTTGCTAGCTTAGTGATAGACACGACAAAGTAGGACAAAGTAAAAGGAACAAAAATTGTACTGGTTTCACTTTCTATTTGGTAAGAAATTGGGTTTCAGATTTTTTTCTAATTACTAAGCTGTAAATTTTATCAAAATTTAGTTGTCAATGAGTGGAGAGGTTGGATGATTCAACTATTGAAAGAAAACCCTTATTTCCTTATATTTAAAGAAAAACAATCTCTAAACTATTCAAAAGTGATTTTCAGACTTACTCTAAACCTAACCAAGACAAAAAATATTCTCTCTTTTTTGTAATCAAGTTCTCTTATCCATTAAAGTTTAACTTTATATATAAAACTAAAATTACAGTTTTAGTTAAATTCTGTTGTATTCAATATCATATTTATATTACTATAATTCATTTTAATTAAATATATTACCTATATTCATGTAAACCCAGATACATATATATATATATAATTTGTTTGAATGCCTTTTTATATTTGGTAAAATAAGTTCACTGGTTTTGCATGCAATTGATTGCCATAGTTTTTCTTTTTAATTTTATAGTGTCTTTTTCATTGCCCAATTTCAATACATTTCACTATACAAAACCAACTATAAATCACAACCCGAGGTAAGTTCTCAAAGTAGCATCATGCAACGGTGGTAAGCAACATGCCAATTTGCCACAAGTTCTCAAAGTAGTATCATGCAATGTAGTAAGTAACATGTCAATTTTCACGTGGAAAACCACATGCAATGCCACTACTCAATTACAATCTATTTAATTTGCACCAAAGCCAAACTATATCTCTTCAATAATTTTCACACCTCCCAAACCTTTAACTAAAACATTCATCAAAGTGCACATTAAACAAAGTATTTGTAGAGGTTAAATGTTGTCCCTTCACTGGTTCTCTTCGGAGGAGGACATGACAGGAAATCACAATGATTCAATGTTGTTTTGTAGGCTGTTGTTTTATGGATCACCTCATTGAAGGAAGACTCTACTTGCAAAAGCAATTGCTAATGAGTGTCAACCTGATTTCATCAGTGTAAAAGGCCTAAAATTCTTAACAATGTGGTTTGGAGAAACTCAGGTTTATGTATAAGATATTTTTGACAAATCTCGACAATCTGCACCATGTATCTTGTTCTTTGATGGGCTTGATTCTATTGCCGCACACGTCATATGTCGTATCTTTGTTTGGCGTGATACTTGAGCATAGATTTACCCCTATCTTTGTTTCTTTTACCTTTCCTCTTTTCCTACCAGCGTTCACTTTACCCCTATATAGAGAGAGAGATCACCTATGTGATGACGTTGAAATTGAGTGTATTACTCATGATCACAAATGGTGAGCTTGCGTGTAGATAGAAAATATGTTATTAAGAAAATAAGACTTCTTTCTTTTTATATCTTTCATATTATTTTAAATATTGGAAGGGAATCATTTTTGAAAATTTCATTTGGTGAATATTCAATATTATATTACATTAATGGATATTATATGTTGATGAATATAAGTCATGGGTATTTTAAGTTAGGATCCTTTAATTAAAAGAAGAATTGCTGACAACATGGAAATAAAAATTGGGACTTTTAGAGAGTATAAATAGACTTAACAGTAATCTTAGAACAATTATGCATATTTTTATTTGAATATGTGGATATATACTTTTATGATAAATGAAATAGTGTTACACAAATATTAGTAGTAGTGAAAAATTTTAAGTTTTTCAAAATTGTGTATTTTGGGGTTATTACATTCTGGTAGTAGAGCTTAAGTTACGATACTTGGCTTTATGGTGTCCATTCTTGTTATGAGGAAGCTAAATTAGTTTGTATGTTTCTCTTGTTACCTGTATAGAAAAAAAATGGATTTTACTAAATTGCACAAAGAAATGGCCGGAAGATGATCCCCTACCTCACCTATTTGGGTTGAAATTAATGATGAGAATAAAAATGTTAATGATAATTCAAAAGAGATTTTGAAAATAGTAAGAGACTTACAAGTTGAATTGTTGAAATTTAAAATTCAACATGAAAGGGTAATGAGAACCTAGGAAGACTTAAATGAAGCCTTATTGTTTAAACTGAATGAGATAAGTAATGATAAATATAAAAAAAAAAAGTAAAGTAGAAAATTCATCCTTTGAAGAAGACGAAGGAAGAAGATAAAATATAAAGATGAGATAACAATATAATTTAAGAATACAAAACCTCCTACCTTTGACACTGAAGTAAAAAAAGAGAAGAAACTAAAGCTTGGCTATCTAGGATGAAGAAATACTTTACTATGTATAACTACTCAAATTATATGAAAGGTAAAAAGAGAAAAAATAATTAATGATAAAAAATTTAGTTGGAATTTCTTTAAAAATGAGTTTAAAAAATAGTACCTTTCATAGTATTATTATGAGGAAAAAAAAAAGAGTTTTACGATTTAATATTGGGTTCAATGTCAATGCATGATTTTTGTATTAAATTTTTATCCTTGTTAAGATATATTCCTTACCTCAACGAAGAGAAACCTAAAATTCAAAGATTCCTAGGTTGCTTACCTAGCTTTTATAAAGACAGATTAGTGTTTGATAACCCCCAAAAATTATATGAAGAAATGAGAAAGGCCAAATTAACTTATGATCAATCTAAAAGTAAACATGAAAATCCTTATAATTTCAAGAAAAGAGAAGGGAGTAATTTTAAAAGAAGAGAATGCAAACCCTTCAATAAACATAATAATTTTTAGAGGAATACTTTTAAGGATAGATAGAATCCAATTAAAACTGAATATAAAGATAACCTCTTTAAGAAAAAAGAAGAAATAACCCTAAAAAATTATATGAAGAAATGATGATTATGATCAATCTAAAAGTAAACATGAAAATCCTTATAATTTCAAGAAAAGAGAAAGGAGTAATTTTAAAAGAAGAGAATTCAAACCCTTCAATAAACATAATAATTTTCAGAGCAATACTTTTAAGGATAGACAAAATCCAATTAAAACTGAGTATAAAGATAACCTCTTTAAGAAAAAAGAAGAAATAAAAAGAGAACCCTTATAGTGTTGGGGTTGTGGGCATAGTCATTTCTATCACGATTGTCCTCATAAGAAGGATAATCGAAGTAAACCTATTAAATTTAGTACAAAAATCCTCACTCAATCTTTTATAAATGATTAAATTTAAATAATTTAAATTTGATATAATTATTTATAAAATTTTGGAGATGTTTATTTTTTAAAGATATTAAAAATTTTAGATTTTTTTTATATTTATAATCTAAAACTTTACTTAAAAATCTAAATTATTTTAAATAAAAATGATATTCCAAAAACACATTCATCAAACAATAAGGAATAATTTACATAAGAAAGAGTAATATACTTTAAGAATATTTAAAGAAAAAAATGGTAAACTACACGAAATTTAGTTGGATTTTTAGAATGGTTTATAAAAATGAATATTTAAGAATATTTAAAAAAAAAAAAAGTAAACTACATTTCCTGGAAAATGTATTTTGAAAAAATTAAGTTGGGTTTTTGGAATGGTTTAAAAAATGAATAGTGAAGAATATTTAAAGAAAGAAAAAGTAAACTATAGTTCTTTGGACAATGGAAAAAGGGATCTTTAACAAAATTAAATTGGGTTTTTGAAATGGTTTATAAAAATGAATAGTTAAGAATATTTAAAGAAAGAAAAAGTAAACTATAGTTCCTTGCACAATAAGAAAATGAATCTTTGAGTAAATTAAGTTGGGTTTGAGAAAATGAATCTTGGAAGAAATTAAGTTGGATTTTTGAAATTGTTTATAAAAATGAATAGTTAAGAATATTTTAAGAAAGAAAAAGTAAACTATAATTCTTTGGACAATGGGAAAATGAATTCTTAGAAAAAATTAAATTGTGTTTTTGAAATGGTTTATAAAAATGAATAGTTAAAAATATTTAAAGAAAAAAAAACGTAAAGTATATGGATAACGTAATGCGATTATTGATGTGTGGCAAAAGGAACAAGACTACATATTCCTATCAAAAATCAAAGGATAATATATATGTTTTCCAGATATTTTCTGGTGTATGAGATATTTTCCACATATTTTTATGTTTTACATATATATATATAAGTTATTATATATATAAAAGGGTTTGATATGTATATATAAAATATTAAGTAATATATAAAATTAAAAATAAAAGCAGACTTTTATGCTTATTATAAATCTAGTGACGAAGGAATCCAAGTCACAACCCATCCAGTCTCATCTTTTCTTTCTGTCACCTGAAGTCTCGTACTCGGTTTCTAGTATTGGCTGACTATCGAAAGCTTTGTTTTAATGGCATCTCTGAAATTCAGTGTCACTAGAAGGCCGGCCGTCCTCGTGGTTCCCTCCCTCCCTACTCCTAAGGAATTTCTACGTCTTTCGAATATCGATGATCAAGGGCGTCTGAGATATCATATTCATATCGTTCAGTTCTATCGGTTCGACCCGTCGAAGAAAGATGGGGACCCAACCAGATTTAACAGAGAAGGGCTGGCCAAGGTTTTGGTGTTCTACTATCCTTTTGCCGGAAGATTGAGAGACGCGCCCGCGGGTGAGCTCATCCTCGACTGCACGGGCGAAGGCGTGCTTTTTGTGGAAGCGGATGCCGACGTTTGTATGGATGAATTTGGAGACTTCCACTCACCGTCCTTCTGTTGGGGTGATCTGCTGCACGACGTACCAGGCTCGCAAACTATTACGAATTATCCCATCCTCATTCAGGTTAATTAATTTCTGCACGGGGATTTACTTTATGGATTCAATTCATAAAATTGGTTTTAGCTGCTATTTCTAGAAATCGAATTTGCTTTTTCTGAGTCTTGAAATTTCAGGTAACCCGACTGAGATGTGGAGGGTTTATATTTGCCCTAAGGTTCAATCACGTTATGAACGACGGCGTTGGCCTCGTTCAGTTCATGAACGCTCTCGCTGAAATGACGAAAGGAGGCGCGAGGCCTTCGGTTCGTCCGACCTCGGACGAATCCCGTAGTTAAATTCCGCCACTACGAATATGATCAAATCGAAGACAAGGATGCCCATATGACGAACGTGGACAAGATAACCCGCAATACATTTGTTTTCGGGCCAAATGTGATCGAGTCGCTGAAGAGACAAGCAATAGAGCAAGGCATTATAAAGTGCTCCACCTTTGAAGTTCTGTCAGCTTGTTCGTGGCGTTTGAGAACGAGGTCTCTCCAACTGCCCGCGGAGAAGGAAATTCGGTTCATATTCCCCCTGGACGCCCGAAAAATATTCAACCCGCCGCTTCCGGAAGGCTTCTACGGCAATGCGTTTTGCTTTGCATGCGCGAAGACGTCTGCAGGAGAACTGGCAAGCAAACCGCTGTCTTTCGCTGTGAAATTGGTTCGCCAAGCGAAAATGGCTGTGAACGACGAGTGCGATCGGCGATAGATTTGATGGAGTTGAAAGGGCGGCCTCCGTTGACAGTGGCAGGCACATTTGTGATATCGGACATTACCAAAATCGGCTTTGGAGATGTGGATTTCGGTTGGGGAACGCTGTTTCAAATGCCACGACGACGCTGTTTCAAATGCAGTGTCCAGGAGCTTTCATCCCGCATCGGAATAGAAGTGGTGTGCAAGAAATAGTAGTTCCCCTCTCCTTGCCGTCCGCTGCCATCCAAAGATTTCAAGCAGAATTTCGTCAAGCCATGGAGAGCGCTCCTCCGCCCTGACGTTCTTCGCTCTAAGATTCAGTCGCTCATATTAATTAAAAAAGAAATAAACAATAATGTCAGTCAATAAACAATAATGTGAATTTGTTAAACTGATGTTAGTGGATCTCTGATTTAAAAGCCAATAGGAAAAATACTTTATATTCTTAATCTGTGTTAAGTTAACCTATAAAACTGCATTATCTTAAAATCACAAAGAACACAATTGTACTCAACTAGATTTCGCATTGTCATCAAACCAATAAGAAATTATGATTGTAATCAAGTAGATTATAGGTAGTCTCGACGGAGAAGCTAATTGTTTATAAGATTTGGATGATTCTACTAGCACATCTGCATGTGATGCAGATAAAAACGCTGATAGGTGTTACTATCTTAATACTGTAATGTCAATGTGAGGTTTGTGGTTAAAACACGTAGAGGTTTGTGGTTAAAACTTGCAGATGTTGATAAACATTTAAAACTAAAACTAATAACAAATCTGGTTATCAACAATGATTATTAATCCACATTATATTCACAAATATGCTGCAATTATCAACGATGCTGAGATATTGTTTCATTCCTTCAATATTTATGCTTACAATATGATTACAACCGATACGGTAACATATATTGTTTCATTCCTTCCATGTTTATGCTTACAATATGATCACATTGAATCCCTGTTTAGGTCCACCTGATAAGATTTGTGGAAGGAACAACTGGTTACAATCACATTATATTCCCAAATATGCTGCATTTATCAAGCATACTGTAATAGATATTGTTTCATTCCCTCAATATTGATGCTTACAATATGATTACATCGAATCCCTGTTTAGGTCCACCTGATAAGATTTGTGGAAGGAACAACTGGTTACAATTATCAAAACAAAATAATGGTAGCATACTGTAATAGATATTGTTGAATTCCCTCAATATTTATGCTTACAATATGATTACATCGAATCCCTGTTTAGGTCCACCTGATCAGATTTGTGGAAGGAACAACTGGTTACAATTATCAAGACAAAATAATGGTAAAGTATATATGTTTAATTATCAAAACAAAATAAAATTACAAAGGTCAAATACAATGGATTATTCCAGAATGTGTGGAAACATTGCAAACTTAAGATTGTACATTACGAAAATGGTTAGCCATGATTTAGTCTTTCTCGAAGCATTGTTTCACTGCAATCATCCACAATACCATTGCTCAAACAAGGCTCTACATTAAGAAATTTGAAAATATAATAAACTAAAAGCTGAGCTCTGAATCCATACCGATGTTGACAACTGTATCATGATTTACCATTTCATAATATATGGGTTCGATAAATACATGAAGGTTGGGCTTCAGAAATGCATTCATCTTATCTAAAAGGATAGTAACACCCATAGGTTGGGCTTCAGAAAGACAAAAAGCACAAATTATAAAGATGCTTGGTCGTACCATAAAGACAACCAACCTAGCTACAACCAGTTAAATAATGTCACATGGTGGCCCTTGCTAGCATAATAAAGGTAAGAAAATAAAGAAAAAAAGAATTAAAGGGCCATGACGGCGTGAAGAAAATTATGTAAATATGTGAAGGGAAGGGAAGGATCACATGAAAATGTTAGAAGCTCAAGTGCCACATCAATATCTGTGTGTATTTCCACATAAATAAAAGGAAAAACAAAACTTTAAAATATGGAGCAAAAATATTATTTTATCTATAAAATATGGGTAAATTAACTCAAAATTCGATGAAGTTTAAGAGTAAATATGGAATATTTAGAACTATAAATACGATATGGTATTTTTTTATATTTTCATAGGATGAAAAATTGGGAATAAAGCTAGTGAAATTAATCACATAGCATGAATCATCACCTCAAATGAATCACATAGCATAGATCATTTCTTCAAAGGCTTACATGTGATAACTAGACCAAGATTTCTCTAGCTTGCAACCCCATTTACAAAATCTTAGAAAGTATTATGCCTTATGAACTATTTAATTAGAGCTGACTTCAATCTTTTTATTTTAGTATTAAAGGTTTTTTTTCCAATGAGGGGTGTTGGCCTATTTAGCTCTATATTTATAGAAATTGGCAATTAATGGTTTTTGAATACTATGTACCCCTAATTGATAGGATCTTTGTTGATGATGTAATTTGTACAATGTAGATTATAACTGACATAGAGAAACCCAATGGATAATTTTACAAAATTCCAAACGGTTTGGAGTGGAGATAAAAAAAAGGGCCAAAATCCATAATTTGAAGAGACTTTTTGGTATTTTGAAAATATAGGAGGAAGGAAAAGTGACCCAAGATGTACAAAATGGAAAAAATAAATCTTATTAAACTTTTCATAGTCTCATTTGAACAATTTTGTTGAAGTGAAAATTTTACAATTTCACTCCATTTGGAAGACAACAATTTTACCTTCATGTTGTTTTAGAAAGTGAGCATAATAAAGCCTTTGGTACTAAGCAAGGAAACTATTATAGGAATGTAGCAAAGGAAAAATTGACTAAGAATTATTGAAGATAATTCTTGAGAGTTCTTTCATAATGGAATTAAGCACAACTGGATAAAGAATGCATGCAATGCATTGAATACTAGGATCATCTTATGAAGGTTCATTGGCATAAAATAGGTATGGGTGATTTATTTTCATGGTGGCTAGTCATTGTGTACAACTACATAGAGGTGATAGGAATAATGAACATGGAACAAACTAGAAGATAAATAATGACATTAATATAATTCATAAAAAGATGGTTCAATTCCTTAATCTTCTAAGGTAAGGGATGTAGGTAGTTAATGAAGGAATGCAACTCATGATTGCAAAGAAACAAGTCATGAAATACTTATATGATAGGAGAAAATTACCAAGATAGAGAACATCCAACTGATACAAGTGATGGGTGAACCATCAATATGGGCAACCATACGTATGCCTAGAAGTGTTGCAAAAATATAAAACATCAACTTAGGTGTAAAAAATAGGATTAAAATAATGAAATTCAAGGTATTTGGAAGATTCTAATGGAAGAATGAAGCATTCCACTCTGTAGAATTGGTTTATAAGACAAAATTGAGCTTGGGAGAGAATTCTCCTTGGATGTGAAAACCAAGACTCCAAAATTGCAACAAGCTTAAGGAAATTTGGAGACAAGAAATTGTATGAGATGTCAAATTTTGAGAGATATTGAAACATTATGAAGCTCCATAAGGTCAAGACAAATCTAATATTTGGTCAATATTGACCTAGAAAATAAATTAGTAGTGAAATCTTGTAATACTTTGAAATTTGGAATGGTCGAGTTGGACTTGGCTTGACAAATGCTAATGAAAATGGAGCAACATTGCAATGGTGAATATAATTAAAAGGTAATTGTAAAAACGCAAGGATTGTTTTCATATTCAATTGAGACTTTAGAGAAAAGTAAGACAAGAAATGAACTTTCAACAATGTTAATGAAAGCTACATGATGCAAAGGAAAAAATTGTGACAACAAATGGTGAAGATGACCGACAAGGAAGGAAAGGATAATTATGGATGTTTTCTCACCCTAAATTTCTTATTGTTGATAAAGTAGAGTTGTAATATTTCAAAAGTAGAAAATAATATCACACACACACAAACATTAAATTGCTTCTTGGTTGAGAAAACCATAACTAACACTAGTACAAAATGAGAGATAAGTGACCAGGCGACCAGAAAATTTGGCCACCACAGTTTTTTCAAGGGATAAATGACCAAAATTGAGAAATTTTAAGTGAATTGACTAAAAATGACCAAGATAAATGACCAAGTTGGTCATGGGATAAGAACTACTAAAAATGACCAAGATAAATGACCAATTTGGTGAGGATATCAGAACTAAACTAAAAATGACCACATAGCAATTGGTCATTTTTACTTGTGTCATTCCAACAATGGAAAATTATAATTTTGATAATGAATTTGTACAATTTACTAAATTTTAACACTGCGGATATATTTAGATACCCCCTTACAATTTATTAAATTTTAACACTGCAGATGGATTCAGAGACCCCCATTTGTAGTGTTAAAATTTAGTAAATTGTAACATTAATAGTACACAACTTGGATTATTTTTCATTACATTTCTTCTAAGGGATCATTTCTTTGAGGCCATGCCGATACCTATTGTGTTATATGATAGGAGAATCATTGAGATGCTCATTTATTGGTGTCTCTACTAATTAGTGCCTTGGGTGTGGTGAGTGGATATCTAGATATTACATCATGTCTTGCATATAGTTTATCAAGTGATAGATGAGTTCTTCTAGTGCATGTGGTTGAGTTGAGTATTAGATATTTGTCATCTTTCCCTTTTGGAATTGTCATGTCTTGAAGTTAGTGTCACTCTGTTCCACTTGTTGTAATGGTTGTGTTCATATTTTGTTTCAACATTTAACCATCATCGTTTGACCATCTTGGCAGTTTGTTAAGGTTTCATACACCAAATTAATATGTGGCTTGGTTGTTACCTTAAAATTAATAGATTATTATTATTATTACTCACATAAAAAACAACAACATAAATATAAATATTTCCATACACAAATTCATAAAATTATAAAAATTTAAATTTTTTAAATAATTTTTTACTATGGAAAACACAAGAAATGATTCCTATGTGCTATAAAAGTCCCATCATAATTTTTTAGCCAAATAAAAAACTTCAAATCATCAAATTTAAAAATTCACAAAACTATTTATATTTTTCAAAATAATAATAAGTTCAATATAAACATTAGGAAATGTTTCGGCGAGGGGATAAAGAAATAAGAAGTCAAGCTGCTTTGATTTTCCTACCTAAAATAAAATGAAGGAAATCAAGATGGTCTTTTATTGCTTCAAGAATTTACCTTCTCCATTGTGATTAAAACTCAGAAATCATGCATTCTCTATAATGGTTAGACATGGGAACTTGGAAGTCAAACAAACATATTAAATTAATTATGCCGATAGACATTTATATCTTAGATTTTGGAGATGGACTAGGAAAAGTAGATTTTCTAGATTTAAGGTTTCATATGACACTTGGGCGATGATGATTGTTTCTATGGTCATCGTATTTTAGTTAAGCATAATGAATTGATTAAGGATGGAATCGTTTAAGCTCATGGTTAAGGATGGAATCGTTTAAGCTAATGGTTTAATAAATAATGAATGTCGTGTGCTAACTGCACCCCGTGAATCTCATCCTTTCCTTTTCCAATCTACAGCCCATATGATGCATGTGGACGTGGAGAGCCATTATGATGCATGTGGTGCTCTTTAAATAGGAACGAGCAAGTCTTAGATATGTCTATGTCAATCTAAATCACAATGCGGCTATCATGAACAATTTTTTTTGTAAATTATTTAGGATATGCTTAGTGAGAAGGCTTCATTGCATGCAGATCAAGTTAGATGATCATTATCTCATTTTAGTGTAAGCAACAATCATAATGATAGCTTCCACTATCTCATGAAATATTTGTTTTACGTTTTCATGGCACTTACATGTGTTGAATTGAGTTAGTTTAACTGAAGAATTAAGTTCAACAAAATATTTTTTACTTGACTACCATCAACATCATGACATCTACATATAAGTCACGATCAATGGATTAATACATGTGTTCATAAGTTTAATATTATTTATTTTGAGTCCTTAGATATATGGAAATTCAAACATTTGTTATCATCCCATGGAGAGGACGTTGATTATGTTATTAGAAATGTGACTCCAAATTTACAATATTAAAGTTAATTTAAGTTGCTCTTGAAAACATGCAGGATTCTTTCTAAATAGCTAACTACATCTCACGAATGCACCATATGATTAGTGATGTTTAATGTATTAATTGGGTGCGGTCTTTTTAGATAACAACATTAAGGACCTAAATAATTTAAATAAATAATTTCACATGACATTAAGAGTATTTATAAACATGGTGTGTTAAACAAATAACATTAAATATAAGTATTTTAATAATATAGTAATAACAAGAATTATATGTAATTAAAACAAATAAATTATTTTACATGGCAATAGTAAGAGTACTTATGAATAGGTATTTAGATATTATATTTGGAATTTATTCATTTTATGGTGGTTAAAAAATGAGCATATTTATTAAATAGTATTTGTTTTATGTTAATATTTATTAATTTAATCTTTATGTCTATTTAAAATATTTATATTAATTAATTTAATGTTTAACTTTGAATAATAGCCAACCATCTCCACAAAACTAAGTGGTTCTCTACACCTTTCCACTATCCAAGTTCACCGACCACATTACTTGTGGCTATGCTAGTTATATTTAAATGATTTTTGAAATATTGGACACTATCTGGCTCTATTAATGAATGCCCCTCCAAAATTGCAAACCCAACCTAGAACGAGATTAATACAGAGAGAGAAAAAAGCATCGAACATTAAAAGTCAGGAGTTTGATTCAGCAAATCGTTGAGCCCCCTGTTCATTCTGCCATTCCATCAATTCAGCAGATTGTTGAGCCCCATGTTCATTCCACAACTTTGAAGGAATTTCAAATGGAATTGGCTCCATCACACATGAATCTACGAATTTACCCTTCTATTTGGTGTTGTTTTTTATAATATTTATCTTTTTCAACAAGTAGATGATTTGAGGATTATGTCTCTATGAAATGTGCTCATTATTTCTCGAATCAAAGCAGATTCTTTAAAATTTTGGGGGGCCTTTGTTCCATTCGCTTCGATTTTAGGGTTTCACAACTTTAAGTGTTATAGGTTTCTTTAGTGATATAAATTAGGGCTTAGGGCCTACCTTTGATGCGTTTGATCAAAAAAGAAATTCTACCAATTAAGCATTGTTATATTCTGTGCTATTGATGTTATTTTTATTTTTGTCTTGTTTTCTTTATTTGACAGTTTTAGGGGTTTTAACACTCGTATCTCCCACAAAACTCTTCTTCTATGACATATTTTATGCATTATGGGTAATTTGTAAGGTATGCATTTTACCCCTTGCCTTGTCATAATTAATAGCTATTGTTAAGCATAATTGGTTATTGGGTAATTTATCCAGTATGTGTTTTATCTCACAAAAAGGGGGTATAGAAGGGATGCCAACTATGGGTCAATGGATTAAAAGTAAACTGCTACTACAAGTGCTTTTTTTCAGTCAACGATAAACCCTATATTTGCTATTGGATATGCTATTTGTTTACCCTATATGGTTCTAAACTAGGTGGTTGGTAGTTCCAGAAAGCATCTCGCTCTCTAGCATCAGGATCTCGATCTCTAAACTTTTAATATTGCTAATGAAAGTATTCATCCGAGTCATAAGTAACTGAATCACGAGCATGAATAGGCTCTTCATCCGTGGGTTCAGGGTCTTCCACTACTACTTCAACGATATATGAATCTACTGCTGGTATTGTATCGGATACTATATATGATCCTCCCACCTTTACTTTTTTAACTGCTAATACTGGTGCTACCAGGAATTATCCTTATGCTGGTGCTGCTTAGCCTGGTGATGCTTCTTATTTGAATGATCTGGTGCTCCATGAATTGGGTGAGTTTGTAAGTTCCCAGTTAGTTGAAGCCACCTAAAACTATATCTCTCACACATTATTCTCTATTATATATACGTAGAATTATAGGCACCCAGGCTGATGGGAAATTTTGTGTATGTTCTTTTCTCTTTGCAAATTTTTCTTTCCCAATTTCGATATAAAAACTTATGCACAGGTTTTGTTTTATTTGCAACATTAGGTAGTCATTTGAATAATTTTTTTTGCAATGAGAGATAAGACTAAAATTGCTGACATAAACTCATGTCCAGAAATAATCCACTGTATAACAAAAGAATGCAATAAGCCTAAAATTGTATAATCCACCTCAAGATTCTATAAAAGAATCCATAATAATTAGCCAAATAACATATGGGTGAAATACAATACACACTCGCAAGAGAAAAAACAATATTGGGACCTCACAGCTTAATGGGTCTTCACATATTCTTGAATAACATTCAAGACCTCAGTTTCCTCACCATAGTCCTTAACAACCAGGCAAGAGCACCCAACCACCTTGCGGGCTTTGCGCTCTAAGTCAATCTTGAAAAGCCATTCCCATTCACCCAATTTATTTGCACTGGGCATAGAAATCAAGTTCACATTGTGCTCAACACACAGATATTGCACTAATTTTGTGTAATCAGGTTTGTTGCAATCTTGTGCAAGCACGCACAGGTGAGCTTCATGTTTCTCAATGGCTTTGGCACCTTCATGAAGACCTCAAGCAAGATCATCATGGACCAGTGATTTCTTTGACACAAGCTGCAAAGCAGTCAATATGTCCATAGGCTCTCCCAACGCTACAGTGGGATTTTATTCAATAACATTGGCATCTCAACAATCCTCCATGTCTTTGCCGCAAAAATTTAAAAGGTAGGCACAAACACGTACTTGCTATGTAATATTACAGAAGAAACCGAAGAGTGAAGAAGCCGAACATATAAAAGGTAGTCATTTGACTATTAATTAAAACAATATGGACATAATGCATGCTAAATGGATATAATTGATAGCAACACAGAAGTGGTAGCCATACATACATTGATAATTATCCAAAGCATATATATAAACAGCAAGGGAGTGAGCACCATTATTGGCAAAGGAAGCAATAGAGGTCTAGGTAGCCATGCAATAAGGGTATTTAGTAGTAGATCCGGTTGTTAAAAAGCTGGTTGTTTATCATCTAAAGTGACTAAAGTGTATTGACCAGCATCTCTTCTAGATACATAGGAATCATAACAGGTGGTAGCGGGGAACTATATGATAGCAGTTTATTGTCCAAGATTTTCGTGATTAGTTTCGGTTCCAGGTGCAAATTGAGATCCTGTGACAGGATAATAGCCAGATATAGTTTCAGCTCCTGAGTAACAAAGAGCCAATTGAACAGCATGATTTGAGGTGGGATAACCACCCATTTATTCTCCTCACTTGAGTAAAAAAAGAAGAAACCTGAGTCGATTAGTAGGGATTGTCAGGTATAGGCCCCAGACAGATCATCAAGCCATGCGAAAGAGACTGAGGAATTTCCCAATTATAGGAATCCACATGCAGATCCACTCTAAGATCAAGATCAATACCCAAAAAGTAGTATTGAAGGCTTTAATACAAAAGTGTGGACTGCACAGAGTCTCCACTAGCACCAGTAGAAAAAACCACAAACCATCAGGGTGGGATTTATGTAGAGCGATAACAAGCAGCCTCTAGGTTCTTCCCTTTCTAATCTGATGGCTTGAGGCCTTGTTTAAGTTAGATAAATATAGTAAGATACCAGGTTGCTTAGTAAAGATGTGTTATAAGCACGAGTTAAATTAGCTTTAGATACATTCTTTGTTTTATCATTAAAAGTGTTATTTTAAGGGGTGGAGCTACTCGACCAATCCATCCATATGTGGTGTGTTGTAGGTTGCGAGACTAGGTTTCCCATTCCTAGGTAGTTTATTCACCTGTATGCATCACCGGTAATGCAGCTTGCTCGCCTACTGCGCCCTCCCTGCCGTCCCTCCTCCCTCCCATCTCCCTGTTTGCCGTTGAAGAACTGGTTTAGCAAACAGGAAAAAAAGAAGTTACCAGCAACATAAAAAAATAGAAACTACCCATTTTTGGAATAACATGGGGAATTCACGGGTAGTATGGAGTTCAGTGTATATTTGGTAGAATATGGATAAAATATAGTAAGCGCTACCATATTTTTATTATGAAAATCCCAAAATAAACCCAAATACTGCTAAAAAATTGCCACACTAAATGATTTAAAGCCACAAAATTCCATTTAAAAACCTATAAATATCTGGTTAATTATCACATCGCAATTTCAAAGAATTTAATTGTTTTTTCTTGATTGATTGTGTGTTCTTAAGCTTAAATTCTTAAATACAAGTGATTTTCCAAGAGATAATACTGGCTGTGTAATGTGTTTCTGGGATTTCTTCTACATTTCACCTGTAGAGTCCAGGCTCCAAATGTAATAAATTCAAGTACTTAGAAGTTCTATTTAGACTCTAGCTTGCAACCAGATTTTAATAGTGAGAAGTAGCACGCAGCCACACTATGCCATGGATCATGAATGAAGACTTGTAGAACATTTGAGTTATTATTTTAGCTCATTAATAGTTGCTTATACATTTTCCCCTCAAGCTTTTGTGGATTTGGCAGTATAACACTTTTGAGAGTTCTTACTTTTCTCTAGGGGTACTTTTTCATATTGTCATCTAATGGGGGTTACAGGAGAGGCTAATGCAGTTGCTAAGTGTTTTTGCAGCTAAGTGTTTATGCAGTAGAAATCCAACAGTTCGGCAACAGATAATACTGGGCTTTAATAATGTTCATACACAATATAAAATTATTTTTTCATGTCAAATTAACAAACAAAAAATATCTTAAAAGTGAACACTATTTTTTGTTTCCCTCTATTCTGCTGGTCATTTCCTAGACCCCCAAATTCCATCAAAAATATTATTTTATGTTCTTGTCAGTCCTCATTTCATTCACCTCATGCATCCTCCTTATGAAGCACAAATCTCTATAACATTCTCAATAATTTTCTTACAAACTATTTCTATATAGTCAATTTATCTTGCTATCTAAAGATTTTGTAATAATTCTAAGTAATTCTAAGCATGCTCATCAAAACTGAAACTATTTAAATATTGTACACAAAATTACTATTTTCAAACTGGGCACAAACATTAGAAGTGAACATTACTCAAAATTATTATTTTCAGTGCACCCGGCACAACATATTTTCTTAGAAGAATTTTCTTCGCGACAATGGGTGATTGCAAGGGGTTCCAGAGAAGACGTTCAATTCAAATCAGTATTCATTGCTTTATATGTATCCTTTTGAAGAAATATACATACCCTTTTTAGCTTATTCTTTGTTGTAATCCCAATATTTAAATCTCTAAACTTCTAACTTTTTGTAATGAATGAGCCTTAACTTTTATTACAGAACTATCTACAATTTGTGCTCACAGATATTATCCGTATGACTACTCACAACAACTCTATGATAGATACAGATCAGATTTTGTGGAATACATTAAGTCATCGGTAAGTTAATTTTATTTATGTGCTTATGTTAATATGACTTTACTGGCAATATTCAATTTGTTTATTCTTCTTTCTTCTTTACAGTCCATACCGATAATGTAGTGAATTAAAGTATTATATTTGAAGTTCAACTATACAAATAAAGTTTCAATCAGCATGATTATTAGGTAGCTCGGATGTAGGCTAAACATGGTCATTATACTGAATCTCTGTTTTCAATATACTTTACGTGGTTCCCATGCTATTCAGCTAGACTTTGTGCAACTTCACTGTCAATGAAATGAGAATTCATATTATTATTTAGTGATCATACTTCAACTAATTTTTGAAGTAGATTGAATGTAGATGGGTGGAAAGTATGGAATATAACACTCTTGATTCAGAGGATGATGTAGTGCATCCAATATTCTGGCTTCCTGTTTTGTAAAGTCTGAAAATAAACTCTTTCCTTTTTGCAACATTCTTGGAATACTGGACCACTTTGAAAGATTTTTTTAAAACAATATTTTGTATACAATGTTGGTCATTTGATTAGATACATCACCATGGTTTAATACAACATTTCAATATTTATAGCAATAATTGTGGAATTATAGGGGCTACCATCATGATCAAACATGATACATGCAATAAAATGTGAGGACCATTGAGAGAAAAATACGTGGAGAAGAAAAAAACACGCATTTCCAAAAATATGGAAGAAAACATACAACCAAATGATACAGAACTGAGCGCAAGTCAGAAGAGGAGGTAGAGGTAGATTTGAATAAAAGGGAGCATGAAGAAGAAATGTGAATGAAGAACAACACAGGAGAATAACAACGTTAGGACAAAGGCTAGGATGCAAGGGTGTGGGTTGGAGGAGGACCATGTGGACGATGAACCCCTTCCGGTTGTAGGATAGAGGGTATCGAACCAAAAGGGCTAGGGGGGATGCTGAGGGATGGTGCACGGGAGGGCAGTCCTGTATGGAGGGAGGAGGATGGACAAATGGGAGGTTGTGGACGAAGAGGGGAAGGTGGAAGAAAGGGAGGGTGTGGACGAATGGGGGAGGATGGATAGACATGGGGGAGTGGATAAATTGGGGAGGATGTATGGACGTGGGCGGGGGGGGGGGCAAGTGGGGGAGGATGGATGGAGGGGGGAGTATGGCCGGAGAAGGGGGGCTGGATGGAAGGGAGGGCATGGACGTAGGGAGGGGTCTAGCTGAAAGCGAGGGAGGGGACTCATGGGAGAGGGTGGATACATAGAACTAAAATGGGGAGACATAGCTGTTGTTGGAACCTACATATACATTTGTAATATCACAATTTAGTAAACAAAGAATAAATTAAACCATAGTAAGTCGTAACAAATCAAATTAAAAGAATGCTTATAACTACACATTCTACCTGCGTATATGGTGATGTGCCAATCCCTGGCAGGGGTGGTTGATCACCATAGTCATGGAACACCTGTGGAAAACAAAATGCATGCATGTTATGAACATGTTAAACAAGTCATTATTTAGGAAATCAAGATATTAAAAAACATTGTACGAACTATCAACGTGTATGCCATAAATATAAATACTTACTAATATCAATGACATAAGTAATAACAATATTGTGTCAGGTACTGAAAATACTTCTGTGTGGGGTGCCGCAATTTCAGATGCAGCTGCCATTGCTGCATTTAGGTTGGGAAATCCTACGTTCTCCCATCTTGGTATATTAGCTCTGAGTAACTGTACATTGAAATAATAGTTTAAGTCAAACAAAAATACTTTACAAGTTATCAAGGGATGATTGAAAACACATTAAAAAAATTGCTGAGCTGATCCATATAATAGCCCTCGATCGGGCCAGGGCAAGTGTGCCCTCAATGGGGACAAAGATGTGGCATTGTCCCCGTGGAACTGGAATGTCGAGCATGGCTACCATCGGTCACGGGTCTATCCTGGCCCTGCACCTGGATCTCTATCAAGGTCACCTGACCTCTCCACTATAGTCGCTGCTACAAAGGAGGTGTGTCTGAGGAGTCCACATGCAACATTCCTCATTGCCACCTCAATCTGATCAAGCTTGTGGGGCAACTGAGATGGCTGGGGAGAGGGGTTGGGGTCGCGCCTCGGAGCTGGTGGCGCTCTCAGTGGGTTCCTCCTGGCAGCAGGTCGATCTTGGGCAGAGCCACGCCCAACACCCTGGAACTTGGTTATGTCAAAACATTTGACATGTAAACCGAAGCAAAACTCAGCCCACAATTAGCGAAGGAAGTACTGTAGAACCTCCCTATTTTTTTTCAGATTGTTCTCTACAATCATTGTGTCGTCTGCTTGGTTACGGATTTTGTGCAGTAAAATTTTGAATATGGTGGAGGACGTGTTAGTCTAGTGGATTGTAGTAATGGTTTTGTCTTAACGTGGATCATCAGCGTGAAAGTTAATTCACTTGACTATTAAACCATTTTTTCATAAATCTTTTAGGGTCATTAAAACGAAGTGAGAATTTGAAAATCGCATGCATGCTTATGTGTTGTGTTCTATTACTAATTATATGTATTGATAAATCCGGGGGATATTGAATGAGATGTTTAAATATATAACGGTTTAATAATAGAAGTTTGATCTTTATAATAGGAAAATAAATGTATCGTAAAATGGAAAAAAAAGTCATTACAAATAATAGGGGTATTTATTATGCACACATATGTAAATATAAACACTTACATTGAGAGTTGACTTTATATTTAGGCGTAGAAATTGAATCCATATATATATATGGATGACCTATGTGATGACATTGAATTTGAGTGTATTATCGGTGATCACAAATGCTGAGCTTCCGTATAGATAGAAAATATGTCATTAAGAAAATAAGATTTCTTGCCTTTTATACCTCATATTATTTTAAATATTCGAAAGGCATCATTTGTTGAAAATTTTATTTGGTGAATATTCAATATTATATTGCATTAATGGATATTGTGTGTTGATGAATATTGGATGTTGAAATATAAATCATGGGTATTTTAAGTTAGGATCCTTTAATTAAAAGACGAATTGCTACAATGATGGAAATAAAATTTGGGGTTTTTAAATAGTATGAGTAGACTTCATAGTAATTTTAGAAAATTTATGCATATTTTTATTTGAATATGTGGACATGGATTTTTATGATAAATAGAATATTTTTTTAAGATTAAAAGTGCTACACAAATACTAGTGGTAGTGAAAAATTTTAAGTTTTTCAAAATTGTGTATTTTGGGGTTATCACATTGTGGTATTAAAGCTTAAGTTACGATACTTGGCCTTATGGTGTCCATTCCTTTTATGAGGAAATGCCTTATTGTCTAAACTTAATGAGATAGCTAATGATAAATATAAAAAGAAACGTGAAGGAGAAAATTCATCCTGTGATTTCTCTTCCTTTGACGAAAGCCCTATATGTACTGAATGAAGATAAAATATAAAAATGAGAAAATAAGAGAAGTTAAGAAGTTAAAACCTCCTACATTTGACGGTGAATTAAACAAATAAGAAGAAGCTAAAGCTTGGCTATCTGGGATGAAGAAATACTTTACTATTTATAACTACTGAAATTATATGAAGGGTAAAATGGCCATCTTCAATCTAGTCGGGAAGGCTAAGAATTCGTGACAGGACTTAAAAAAAGAAAAAATAATTAATGATAGAAAATTTAGTTGGAATTTCTTTAAAAATGAGTTTTAAAAAGAGTACCTTTCATAATATTACTATGAGGAAAAAGCAAAAGAGTTTTATAATTTAATATTGGGTTCAATGTCAATGCATGATTTTTGGACTAATTTTTTATCCTTGTTAAGATATGTGACTTACCTAAACGAAGAAAAGCCTAAAATTCAAAGATTCCTAGGTTGCTTACCTAGCTTTTATAAAGACGGATCAGAGTTTGATAACCTCAAAAAATTATATAAAGAAATGAGGAAGGTCAAATTAACTTATGATCAATCTAAAAGTAAACATGAAAATCCTTATAATTTCAAGAAAAGAATAGGGAGTAATTTTGAAAGAAGAGAATGCAAACCCTTCAATAAACATAATAATTTTAAGATGAATACTTTTAAAGATAGACAAAATCTAATTAAAATTGAGTATAAAAGTAACCTTTTTTATAAAGAAATGATGATTATGATCAATCTAAAAGTAAACATGAAAATCCTTATAATTTCAAGTAAAGAGAAGGGAGTAATTTTAAAAGAAGAGAATTCAAACCCTTCAATAAACATAATAATTTTCAAAGGAATACTTTTAAGGATAGACAAAATCAAATCAAAACTGAGTATAAAGATAACCTCTTTAAGAAGAAAGAAGAAATAAAAAGAGAATCCTTATAGTTTTGGGGTTGTAGGCACAGTCATTTCTATCACGATTGTCCTCATAAGACGGATAATCGAAGTAAAGCTATTAAATTTAGTACAAAAATCCTCACTAGATCTTTGATAAATGATTAAATTTAAATAATTTAAATCAAATATAATTATTTATAAAGTTTTGGAGATTTTTATATTTTAAAGATATTAAGAATTTTAGATTTTTTTAAAAATTTATAATCTAAAACTTTACTTAAAAATCTAAATTATTTTAAATAAAAATGATCCTACTTCAAAAAAAAAATCACAAAACAATAAGGAATGATTTACATAAGAAAATTTAAAACAAAAAAAAGTAATATACTTTAGGAATATTTAAAGAAAAAAATAGTAAACTACATGAAATTAAGTTAGGTTTTTAGAATGGTTTATAAAAATGAATAGTTAAAAATATTTAAAAAAAAAAGAAAGAAAAAGTAAACTACATTTCGTGAAGGCTCGGAAAATGTATCTTTGAAGAAATTAAGTTGGGTTTTTGGAATGGTTTAAAAAATGAATAATTAAGAATATTTAAAGAAAGAAAAAATAAACTATAGTTCCTTGGATAATGGGAAAATTAATCTTTGAAGAAATTAAGTTGGGTTTTTGGAATGGTTTTAAAAAATGAATAGTTAAGAATATTTAAAGAAAGAAAAAGTAAACTATAGTTTCTTGGACAATGAGAAAATGAATCTTTGAGGAAATTAAGTTGGGCTTTTGGAATGGTTTATAAAAATGAATAGTTAAGAATATTAATTAAAGAAAGAAAAGTAAACTATAGTTCTTTGGACAATGGGAAAATGAATATTTAACGAAATTAAGTTAGGTTTTCGGAATGGTTTATAAAAATGAATAATTAAGAATATTTAAAGAAAGAAAAAATAAACTATAGTTTTTTGGACAATGGAAAAATGAATCTTTGAGGAAGTTAAGTTAGGTTTGGGAAAAGAAATTTTTGCGAAATTAAGTTGGGTTTTTGAAATGGTTTATAAAAATGAATAGTTTATAATATTTAAAAAAGAAAAAGTAAACTATAGCTTTTTAAACAATGGAAAAATAAATCATTAAAAAAATTAAATTGAGTATTTGAAATAAAAAAAATAAACTATATGAATAACGTAATCTCCAACCAACCAACCACGCCTCATTTCCTAAGTCAACCACTCTGTGTAAAATATTACACAACTTTAAAATTGATGCCAAATTGCTGGCCAACTTCTCATTTTTCAGCAACAATGTAATGCATCGAATGGAAAGAAAATAAATTATAACGACAATACTGTGAACAATTAATGAAAGAAATTAGCTTTCTCGAATGGTGGGCTCAAGATGATGTAAATGCGATTGTTGACGTGTCGTAAAAAACAATATCACATATTCCGAGGATAATATAAATGTTTTCCAGGTATTTCTCTGTGTATGGGATAAAATAATTGCAAACAGAATGTGTCAAATACTAACGAAGAAAACATAAAAGTTATATATATATATATATATATATATATATAAAAGTTATTATATATATAAAAGGGTTTGATATGTATATATAAAATATTAAATAATATATAAAATTAAAAATAAAATCAGACTTTTATGCTTATAAATCAAGTCACTAACGAATCCAAGTCTCAACGCATCCAGTCTCATCTTTTCTTTCAGTCGCCTGAAGTCTCGTAGTCGGTTTCTAGTCTTGGCTGACTATCGAAAGCTTTGTTTTGATGGCATCTCTGAAATTCAGGGTCACTAGAAGGCCGGCCATCCTCGTGGTTCCTTCCCTACCTACTCCTAAGGAATTTCTACATCTTTCGAATATCGATGATCAAGGGCGTCTGAGATATCATATTCCTATCTTTCAGTTCTATCGGTTCGACCCGTCGAAGAAAGATGGGGATCCAGCCAGAGTTATCAGAGAAGGGCTGGCCAAGGTTTTGGTGTTCTACTATCCTTTTGCCGGAAGATTGAGAGACGCGCCCGCGGGTAAGCTCATCTTGGACTGCACGGGCGAAAGCGTGCTTTTTGTGGAAGCGGATGCCGACGTTTGTATGGATGAATTTGTAGACTTCCACTCACCGTCCCTCTGTTGGGGTGATCTGCTGCACGACGTACCAGGCTCGCAAACTATTACGAATTCTCCCCTAGTCCTTCTCATTCAGGTTAATTCATTTCTGCACGGGGATTTACTTTATGGCTTCAATTCATAAAATTTGTTTTAGCTGCTATTTCTAGAAATCGAATTTGCCTTTTCTGAGTCTTGAAATTTCAGGTAACGCGACTGAGATGTGGAGGGTAATCACGTCATGAACGACGGCGTTGGCCTCGTTCAGTTCATGAACGCTCTCGTTGAAATGAGCAAAGGTGCTGCGAGGCCTTCGGTTCGTCCGATTTGGAAAAGAGAAATCATCCGACCTCGGACGAATCCCGTAGTCAAATTCCGCCACTACGAATATGATCAAATCGAAGACAAGGATGACCATATGGCGAACGGGAAGGACATAACCCCCACTACATTTGTTTTCGGGCCAAATGTGATCGAGTCGCTGAAGAGACAAGCAATAGACCAAGGCCTTAAGTGCTCTACCTTTGAAGTTCTGTCAGCTTGTTTCTGGCGTTTGAGAACGAGGTCTCTCCAACTGCCCGCGGAGAAGGAAGTTCGGTTCATATTCCCCCTGGACACCAGAAAAATATTCAACCCGCCGCTTCCCGAAGGCTTCTACGGCAATGCATTATGCTTTGCATGCGCGAAGACGACTGCAGGAGAGCTGGCAAGCAAACCGCTGTCTTTCGCTGTGAAATTGGTTCGCCAAGCGAAAATGGCTGTGAACGACGAGTACGTGCGATCGGCGATAGATTTGATGGAGTTGAAAGGGCGCCCTCCGTTGACAGTGGCGGGCACATTTGTGATATCGGACATTACCAAAATCGGCTTTGGAGATGTGGATTTCGGTTGGGGAACGGCTGTCTACATCGCCCACGGCGAGGCTGTTCAAAATGTAGTGTCCAGGAGCTTCTTCATCCCGCATCGGAATAGAAGTGGTGAGCAAGAAATACTAGTTCCCCTCTCCTTGCCGTCCGTTGCCATGCAAAGATTTCAAGCAGAAATTCGTCAAGCCATCGAGAGCGCTCCTCCGCCCCGACGTTCTTCGCTCTAAAATTCAGTAGCTCATATTAATTTATTAAAGCTGTTGTTTGTGAAAAAAGCAATAAACAATAATGTCAGTCAATAAACAATAATGTGAATTTGTTAAACTGATGTTAGTGGATCTCTGATTTAAAATCCAGTAGCAACACTACTTTATAAAACTGCATTATCTTAAAATCACAAAGAATACAATTGTATTCAACTAGATTTCCCATTATCATCAAACCAATAAGATATTATGATTGTAATCAAGTAGATTATAAGTAGTCTGGACGAAGAAGATAATTATTTATCTGCATGTAAACTCTGAAAGGCGTTACTATCTTAATACTGTAATGTCAATGCTAGGCTTGTGGTTAAAACTTGCAGATGTTGATAAACATTTAAAACTAAAAATAATAACAAATTTGGTTATCAACCATGATTATTAATCCATATTATATTCACAAATATGCTACAATTATCAACTGATACTGCAACAGATATTGTTTCATTCCTTCAAAATGTATGCTTACAATATGATTACAACCGATACCCTAACAGATATTGTTTCATTCCTTCAATATTTATGCTTACAATATGATTACATTGAATCGCTGTTTGGGTCCACCTGATAAGATTCGTGGAAGGAACAACTGGTTACAATCACATTATATTCCATTATATTCCCAAATATGCTGCAATTATCAACCGATACTTTGAGAGATATTGTTTCATTCCCTCAATATTTATGCTTACAATATGATTACATCGAATCCCTGTTTAGGTCCACCTTGTAATATTTGTGCAAGTTTTGTGGAAGGAACAACTTGTTACAATTATCAAAACAAAATAATGGTAAAGTATATATGTTTAATTATCAAAACAAAATAACTATCAAAATGCCATAATGTGTGGAAACATTCCAAACTTCAGATTGTACATTACGAAAATGGCTAGCCATGATTTAGTCTTTCTCGAAACATTGCTTCACTGCAATCATCCAGAAAACAATTGAGCAAACACGGCTATACATTAAGAAATTTGAAATTGTAATAAACTAAAAGCAGAGCTCTGAATCCATACAGATTGACAAGTGTATCATGATTTACCATTTCATAATATAGGGGGTTCGATAAACACATATAGGTTGGGCTTTAGAAATGCATTCATATTATCTAATGGGATAGTGATCGAGAAGGCAAAAGGCACAAAATTTTATAAAGATGCTTGGGTCTTACCATAAAGACAACCAACCAACAAGAAGTTAAATAATGTCACACGGTGGCCCTTGCTAGCATAATAAAGGTAAGAAAACAAGGGAAAAAGCTACACAGCAGCTAGTCCCTGCCAAAACGAGTGGGCCACGCGCCACGTTGTAGTTATGCAGAATCAAAAGCATAAGGGAGAAGGCGAGAGCACATGGAAGACAAGGGCTAGCGGCACAGCGGGAGGTTTGAGCAATTTACCATCTGCACACTAAGCTGTAAGTCTCCGTCTAAGCGGTAAGAGAATGTCATGACTCTTGAGCACAAGCGTCGCAGCAATAAGTCAAACTGTAAGAGTTCAAGTATTGCGAGGGAAGAAGCCCCATCTAATTCCGAAAATTCTTGCTTGGAAGTTACCACTTCTATACAACTCTCATGTTCGTGTAGGAATAGTACCACGTGACCTGAAGGTGGAAAACATAATTCCTTATTCGTCTATTCAAAACAAAAACAACGATTTTCTCCTTCCGAGTCTTCAAACCAACAGAAGAAGCAAGAGTTTGGAGAAAGTTTTGTTTATTCAAAGGAATTGTCATGCAGTGATTGGGTATTTGATGCCGAAATTCAAACAGCCCTGTCTAAACTTGATGATGATAACTACAATGAAGAACAGGTTGTTGCTTCTTCCTGTATTGTTGTGGATGTGACCCCTTTCTTCATTTTAGTTTCTTCTAATTCAGAAGAATATTCGATGATCAGTTTCTTACCATGGTAAGTGAAGATTTACAGGCTGATTCTGGCGCCATGAGGCCCTCGTTCCTTGTGAGTTCCTGTTATCCATTAATTGTTGAATTTGAAGAGAAATTTTGGTCGTGGAGTAATTATGCTTCTGCCAATGGTTCCAATGGCCTGTCGGAGCTTCTGTTTAGTATAACTGAAGTGGCATGCCAAGAATTTACAGAAACACGTCGTGGTATTGAAGCATTTTCAGACTATTTGCATGTAAAGTTAGTTCCAGTTAATAAATTCTCTTGTTGACACTAAAAACGAAAATCAGGAACTAGTAGAGCTTAAATCATTGATAATTAAAATAACTAGCAAATCAAGTTGTTCATTGATCTATTGCAGGTCTCATATTCATCTTTGGGGAAGATTAAATTATTATGATTTTTAAAGGAGATTTGTAATGAGTTTGCAATGAAACAAGATGTGAAAAGCCAAGACTCTCTATAGGTTTGAAATTTCAATTCATAATGCTTTTTTTTCTTCAACTGATGTGCAGGACTATAAGTGCACTGAGGATAACTCCTGCTAACTTTTTTTTAATTATGAGACAAAACAATGTTCATTCTTTAAAGAAATTTAAATGTGGGGATTCCACACCTTCAAGTGCTATTGATATGATCTTTGTAGACGACGAAGCTGGTTCGAGTTCAAACCATTTGTATTATGCCTTATTTGACAGCCAAGGTTTTTAGGATCGACTAGAACCACTCCAACAATTACAAACTAGCTTATTGGGTTGGGTGCCCAATATACTTTTTATAGGAAGGGAGATTGCACATTCCCACGTTACTTGCTTCCGAGCTGCCTAGCTGGCATTGTTCGGATCGCTAGGATAATGATGGAGAAATGGGGAATTACCTTCAAATGCAGGCACAGAGTGATTTGCTTACTGAAAAACGGAACTTATCAACCCAAATCATATGTCTTCGAACCGAAATAAATGAGGATCGTAGATATATAAAACTGCATCTCATAAGCTTTTCGGATCGACTAGGGAACTGCTTAATTGACCAACCCACCTCACATTGAGTGCCATTTGTATTTTGAGAGGCTCAATGAAATATTGGTTGAATCTGGCAAGCATAGGCAAACAAAAAAGATTGTAAATCATATTCTCTACTTTACATTGACTCACGGATTGAAGTTAAATTGAAGATTAAGATCAATGATTGACGTCCACTACAAGAAAAAGGGCATTTTAGCCTCACATTAGCACCACTATTTGTAAAGGATTTGGGAAATCCTCAATTTTCAAATAGTGGTGCAAAAGTTGTGATAATGTGGGGATATGCAAGTGGTGCTAATATTTATGGTGTAAAAATGGTGTTAGTGAAAAAGTTGATTTTGGTGTTAAATGAATAGGTAGCATTCCATGGTGTATGGTGCAAATCACAAAAACTAATCCTAGATGGATTAAGATCTTGTGGTGCAAAACACCAAAATTATTATTATTATTTTCTATACACAAATTTTTATACGGTGCAAAGCATCATAATATAACAAGTGGTACAAAGCACCATAAAATAATAAAATGACATTATTATTATAATGAAAATTTGTAAAAACCCTCTTGTAGTGTAAGTATACTTCTTATAATTTTTTTTAAATGTTATTAATAATTTTCGTAGTTAATCGAAGATAAAATGTTATTAATAATTTTCTTAGTTAATCCAATATTTCCTTTAGGATAGGTTATGTGACATTGAGAAGAGAAAGATTATAGATGCATATAATCACCCAATTTAAGAAAAGCCCCAAAAGGGAAAGATGTGATATCTTTGAAAACAAGGGTTAACCAAATTGAGTTTTGGGCTAATTGACTATATTTACTATACTAAACCGATTTTTTTTTTTTTAAGTTTAATAACAAACAAATAAATAAAATTAAGGCCCCCTTACAACAATTATTAAGATGAACCTATTGACTCACTATTTAAAAGTTGAAAGGGAACGTGGTAAGTTAAGCATATATGTAATAAGAATTATAAAATTTAAACTAACCATATATATTCATTAAATCATTATAGACAAATCTATTACTGTTTAAAACTTGAAAGGAAACGTGGTAAGTTAAGCATATATGTAATAAGAATTATAAAATTTAAACTAACCATATTGATTCACTAAAGACAAATCTATTACTCTTTAAAAGTTGAAAGGAAACATGGTAAGTGAAGCATATATGTAATAAGAATTACGAATTCTCCCCTCCTCCTCATTCAGGTTAATTCATTTCTGCACGGGGATTTACTTTATGGCTTCAATTCATAAAATTTGTTTTAGCTGCTATTTCTAGAAATCGAATTTGCCTTTTCTGAGTCTTGAAATTTCAGGTAACGCGACTGAGATGTGGAGGGTTTATATTTACCCTAAGGTTTAATCACGTCATGAACGACGGCGTTGGCCTCGTTCAGTTCGTGAACGCTCTCGTTGAAATGAGCAAAGGTGCTGCGAGGCCTTCGGTTCTTCCGATTTGGAAAAGAGAAATCATCCGACCTCGGACGAATCCCGTAGTCAAATTCCGCCACTACGAATATGATCAAATCGAAGACAAGGATGACCATATGGCGAACGTGAAGAACATAACCCCCAATACATTTGTTTTCGGGCCAAATGTGATCGAGTCGATGAAGAGACAAGCAATAGACCAAGGCCTTAAGTGCTCCACCTTTGAAGTTCTGTCAGCTTGTTTCTGGCGTTTGAGAACGAGGTCTCTCCAACTGCCCGCCGAGAAGGAAGTTCGGTTCATATTCCCCCTGGACACCAGAAAAATATTCAACCCGCCGCTTCCCGAAGGCTTCTACGGCAATGCATTATGCTTTGCATGCGCGAAGACGACTGCAGGAGAGCTGGCAAGCAAACCGCTGTCTTTCGCTGTGAAATTGGTTCGCCAAGCGAAAATGACTGTGAACGACGAGTACGTGCGATCGGCGATAGATTTGATGGAATTGAAAGGGCGCCCTCCGTTGACAGTGGCTTTCGGTTGGGGAACGCCTGTCTACATCGCCCACGGCGAGGCTGTTTCAAATGTAGTGTCCAGGAGCTTCTTCATCCCGCATCGGAATAGAAGTGGTGAGCAAGAAATACTAGTTCCCCTCTCCTTGCCGTCCGCTGCCATGCAAAGATTTCAAGCAGAAATTCGTCAAGCCATCGAGAGCGCTCCTCCGCCCCGACGTTCTTCGCTCTAAAATTCAGTAGCTCATATTAATTTATTAAAGCTGTTGTTTGTGAAAAAAGCAATAAACAATAATGTCAGTCAATAAACAATAATGTGAATTTGTTAAACTGATGTTAGTGGATCTCTGATTTAAAATCCAGTAGCAACACTAGTTTATAAAACTGCATTATCTTAAAATCACGAAGAATACAATTGTATTCAACTAGATTTCCCATTATCATCAAACCAATAAGATATTATGATTGTAATCAAGTAGATTATAAGTAGTCTCGACGGAGAATATAATTATTTATCTGCATGTAAACTCTGATAGGTGTTACTATCTTAATACTGTAATGTCAATGTTAGGTTTGTGGTTAAAACTTGCAGATGCTGATAAACATTTAAAACTAAAAATAATAACAAATTTGGTTATCAACAATGATTATTAATCCATATTATATTCACAAATATGCTACAATTATCAAGTGATACTGCAACAGATATTGTTTCATTCCTTCAATATGTATGCTTACAATATGATTACAACCGATACCCTAACAGATATTGTTTCATTCCTTCAATATTTATGCCTACAATATGATTACATTGAATCGCTGTTTGGGTCCACCTGATAAGATTCGTGGAAGGAATAACTGGTTACAATCACATTATATTCCCAAATATGCTGCAATTATCAACCGATACTTTGAGAGATATTGTTTCATTCCCTCAATATTTATGCTTACAATATGATTACATCGAATCCCTGTTTAGGTCCACCTTGTAATATTTGTGTAAGTTTTGTGGAAGGAACAACTGGTTACAATTATCAAAACAAAATAATGGTAAAGTATATATGTTTAATTATCAAAACAAAATAAATATCAAAATGCCATAATGTGTGGAAACATTCCAAACTTCAGATTGTACATTACGAAAATGGCTAGCCATGATTTAGTCTTTCTCGAAACATTGCTTCACTGCAATCATCCAGAAAACAATTGAGCAGACACGGCTATACATTAAGAAATTTGAAGTTGTAATAAACTAAAAGCAGAGCTCTGAATCCATACAGATTGACAAGTGTGTATCATGATTTACCATTTCATAATATAAGGGGTTCGATAAACACATATAGGTTGGGCTTCAGAAATGCATTCATATTATCTAATGGGATAGTGATCGAGAAGGCAAAAGGCACAAAATTTTATAAAGATGCTTGGGTCTTACCATAAAGACAACCAACCAACAAGAAGTTAAATAATGTCACACGGTGGCCATTGTTAGCATAATAAAGGTAAGAAAACAAGGGAAAAAGCTACACCGCAGCTAGTCCATGCAAAAGGAGTGGGCCACGGGCCACGTTGCAGCTACGCAGAATCAAAAGCATAAGGGAGAAGGCGAGAGCACGTGGAAGACAAGGGCTAGCAGCACAGCGGGAGGTTTGAGCAATTTACCATCTGCACACTAAGTTGTAAGTCAGGACTCTTGAGCACAAGCGTCACAGCAATAAGTCAAACTGTAAGAGTTCAAGTTCTGCGAGGGAAGAAGCCCCATCTAATTCCAAAAATTCTTGCTTGAAAGTTGATGCTGCTACCACTTCTATACAACTTTCATGTTCGTGCAGGAACAGTACCACGCGACCTGAAGGTGGAAAACATAATTCCTTATTCGTCTATTCAGAACAAAAACAATGATTTTTTCCTTCCGAGTCTTCAAACCAACAGAAAAGCAAGAGTTTGGAGAAAGTTTTGTGTATTCAGAGGAATTGTCATGTAGTGATTGGGTATTTGATGCCGAAATTCAAACGGCCCTGTCTAAACTTGATGATGATAACTACGATGAAGAACAGGTTGTTGCTTCTTCCTGTATTGTTGTGGATGTGACCCCTTTCTTCTTTTTAGTTTCTTCCGATTCAGAAGAATATTCGACTTATCAGTTTCTTACCATGGTAAGCGAAGATTTACAGGCCGATTCTGGTGCCATGAGGCCCTCGTTCCTTGTGAGTTCCTGTTATCCATTAATTGCTGAATTTGAAGAGAAATTTTGGTCGTGGAGTGATTATGCTTCTGCCAATGGTTCCAATGGCCTGTCGGAGCTTATGTTTAGTATAACTGATCTGGCATGCCGAGCATTTACAGAAACACGTTGTGGTAATGAAGCATTTTCGGACTATTTGCATGAAACAAGATGTGAAAAGCCAAGACTCTATAGGTTTGAAATTTCAATTCACAATGCTTTTTTTTCTTCAACTGATGTGCAAGACTATAAGTGCACTGAGGATAGCTAACTTTTTTTAATTATGAGGCAAAACAATGTTAAAGAAATTTAAATGTGGGGATTCCACACCTTCAAGTGCTACTGATATGATCTTTGTAGACGACGAAGCTGGTTCGAGTTCAAACCATTTGTATTATGCCTTATTTGACAGCCAAGTTTTTTAGGATCGATTAGAACCACTCCAACAATTACAAACTAGCTTATTGGGTTGGGTGCCCAATATACTTTTTATACGAAGGGAGACCGCACATTCCCACGTTACTTGCTTCCGAGCTGCCTAGCTGGCATTGTTCGGATCGCTAGGATAATGATGGAGAAATGGGGAATTACCTTCAAATGCAGGCACGGAGTGATTTGCTTACTGAAAAACGCAACTTATCAACCCAGGTCATATGTCTTCGAACCGAAATAAATGAGGATCGTAGATATATAAAACTGCATCTCATAAGCTTTTCGGATCGACCGGGGAACCGCTTATTGGACCAACCCACCTCACATTGAGTGCCATTTGTATTTTGAGAGGCCCAATGAAATATTGGTTGAATCTGGCAAGCATAGGCAAACAAAAAAGATTGTAAATCATATTCTCTACTTTACATTGACCCACGGATTGAAGTTAAATTGAAGATTAAGATCAATGATTGACGTCACATTCAGGATTCATATCAATAATAGTTCTCAATGTCATGCATGTATTAAATGTATAACGAACAATCATCAACAATGATTGACCAGTTTTTCGGACTATAGCTATTAGGTTGTGTTCCGATTTGAACAGGTGTGTGGAGTCATTTAGGTGTTGACTGACTGCGTGAATGATTGAGGAAAATAAACTGCGTGAATGATTGAGGAAAATAAAGAATTAATTCTTATCAACTGGTTACAAGCGTATCACGCCAGACGGTATATATGACGAATTCTTAACCTGTTCTTCATGCCAATTGCCCGCTCTATTAAAGTAGTATGCTTATGCTTCATTATCATTTTTGGTTTCAGTCCTCCCATTTCATTAAATTGGCCTCATTCTTGGCTATCTATATCTGATTGACTGAATAGTCTGGATGCGCCATATTCAACCTCCACTTCCTCCTTTGTGCTTCTACTGATGGCCTCATTCAAATGCGATCTCGCGGCCATTCTTGCAGATGCATTTGAGTGTATATCTAATAGAGTCTGGGCTGGATTCTAATGGAGAAGCAATCTCAACTGCCGCGATCGCAATTTTTTAATCAAGATTAAGGATGGGCGGCTGTCATTAAGGATGACTGCATATTCCTTCGTCAAGCACATCATCCAATGGCCCGAATTTAGGGTTTACTAACCGGTAAGCGAACAGTCCATTTGCTAATGAGGATTTGGGTTAAGTTTTTTTGGCTAATCGTGCCACGCAGATGGGAAAGGGAATCGATGGGTAGTCCTGCTGTCCATGGATCAGGCCGCCTGAAAGGGAATCGATGGGTCGTCCTTGGCGGTCCTGCCATCGACTGGGAAGATATCCCTCTTATCAGCAGCGCATTGATGGAAGTATTCGAGCTCCCGTTGTGGTTTCTTCATGATTTGAATTGATAACCAATCCAGGATTTACTGTATGGTTTTACATGTTTGAATCGATGGCTAGTCCTGCTATCCATGGATAAGGCCGCCTGAAAGGAATCGATGGGTCGTCCTCGGCGGTTCTGCGATCGGCTGGGCAGATATCCCTCTTATCAGCAGCGCATTGATGGAAGTATTCGAGTTCCCGTTGTGGTTTCTTCATGATTTGAATTGATAACCAATCCAGGATTTACTGTATGCTTTTACATGTTTGATATAGGCCGATCTGTAATTCATCATTTGAATTGATAACCCATCCATGATTTGAATTGATAACCAATCCAGGATTTTATGGTTTCAAAAATGCTGTTCCTCGTGGAGAGGATTACACCCTGCTCAGGATCGTAAGGATCAACCAAGGGTTTAGTGAAATGAGATTAAACTGTGTATACTTACCCTATTTCGTTTCTGTAATTATTCTGTGCTTATTTCGTTTCTGTAATCTAAGAATGTATGAATCTGCGTCGAACCTTAAATCTACGATAACTGCTCGTGCTATTAATTCATTAGCTTGGTTTACTGCTTTGAATCTCGTAGACGGGGTTCACTGTTCTAGGGTTTTTGAAAGGATTCCCAGTTTTGTGCTATTAGTTTACACCTGAGCTAAGCAAACTCTTGATCTACGCACCTTTCAAGTTTAACTATTTTAATAGTATCAATGCTCATTTTTCCGGAACCTTGCTAAGAGCTATTTAATTTAATACCTGCTTATATTTTGTATAGGAATCTCCTTTTTGTTTTATTGGCAAAATGTATTGTTTTGATAAGTTACACGTATGTCTATTCTTCAATGCCTAGAAAATGGACTCATGTCGATCCTGCCTCTCGGCTCCACTGTGCATATTTACATTTATATGTAAGCATTTATTTTTCCTTAACTTGGTCATCCTAAGAAAGAATATTTGTCAAATCATTATGCACTAATATATAGCTCTTCTTTTCACTTCTTTGTTAAGATTTTGTTTTGATTTTAGTATAAGGGTTAACTAAATTGCTTGTAATTCAGATTGTTATGAACAATTTCTATTGATTCCGTTTCTGATTCTATAAGGGTTAACCAAATTGTAATTACATATTGTTGACTATTTGGCTAATTCTCCACCAGTAGCAAAAAATTCCATTCCAAAAAATCAATATGTAGACCTACTAAAAGTAGAGATCCATATATGCATTGGGCCTATAAGATTGTATTCAGGGTCAAGTGCTGGGACTCGTTCTACTGTGAGAAATGATCTTGAACTCTTCAATTTTATTGTTATTAAATTATTATAAAGCAACGACCTGAGAAATTTAATTTTTATTACATATATCTTACAAAGTGTTTTTATGAGAGGAGTGGAATCGATCCTTCCATATATCTTACAAAGTGTTATATAATCTAATTTTAATTCTATTAATTCTATTAATATATTTCTCCATAATATTTTTTTACATATTAATCTTCTTTGTACATATTCAATATTGTATGTATTACTCTAAACAAAGAGTGTTGGCGGTATTTTTTATAGAGGTCGGTGTGTACAAAGTCAAAGTCAACTAAAGCTCTCGGTATTTCTTTATATAGAGGTCGGTAACAAAAGTCTTTTAACTTACAAAAGTGTTTTAACTTATCACATGATGTCCTTGAAACATTAAAAAAAATGAAATTTATCATTACATATATCTCACAAAGTATTTTTTTATGAGAGGAGTGGAATAATCCTTCAAAAAGTGTTTTTATGAGAGGAGTGGAATAGATCCTTCCATATATCTTAACAAAGTGTTATATAATCTAATTTTAATTTTAATTCTATTGATTAGTATGAAATCCATATCAATAAGGCACATCTTATATTTATTGTAAAAGTAAATTATATTGATATTAAAATTTTTTTAATTAAAAATAATACATGGTTGAAGTTCAAGTTTCACAACAATGAAATTTATATGAAATTTGAAATTCCCAATGGGATTTGGATAATATTTCACCATTAGATTTAAGTAGTGAAGTATCTCTAGGCTCTAGCTATTTTTGTTTGGAGTTGGACACTGAAACACCACATGCTGAATTTCCACCTGGAAAATAAATAGACTGTCATTAGACAATAAGAATGCAAGCTACACCATCCAAATAAAGTGAACAACCTATAGGCTATTTGAAGCATGAAAGCACTCATATGCTATGAATGTGATGATTATTACAGAGACTGTAATAATCATCACAATCATATCATATGTCTTCTTTCGTATGAATATTAAATTTAGTAAAGTCCAAACTCTACAATAGAGAAGTGGGGACAAAAAACACTATCCAAGATATGTTGCAGACTCCAAAAAATATGAGTAGAAGTAGAATCGGCCTGAGTGAATCGAGCACACCACTGTCCAGTGAATTGGGCTCAGCCCAAGAGGTATCAAGCTCACCACTCACTCTCCAGACTTAGGCTCACCACTATCCAAGAATAATTGGGCTCACCACTCAGTATCCAAACTTGGGCTCACCACTATCTAGGAAGAATTGGGCTCCAATGGAATGAATTGCATCATGCCAACAGGGAAATGAATCACACGGAATTGGAGGAGCAGAAACGAATCCATGGACAATGCAACATTAGAGGATCATTAATGAATGCATGGATAGGGCGACATTGGAGGGAAGTGGAAAAAATGAATGCAGGGAGAGTTAGGTTCACAGGTCCCTTCTTTTCCATGTATTGAAAAAAAATTGGGTGAAGTCAAAGGGAATTCACCTTCCAAAATGGTTCATTCCAATTCATTGTTTAGGACCAACTAACCTCAACGAACTTGAAAAATCCTTGAGATACAAGGAATTTTAAAAATTAACCTTCAAAAACCCCAAACCCTGTAACTTAGTATCATTGTTGATTCTAGATTCAGCTTCTACAAAATTTTGAGGATAATTTGACTAATTTGAGCAAAGGATATATGGCATGTTTAGATTATTGGTTATGATTCAGATTCCACTAATACGGATTTCTAACCAACAAGAATCTTATAAAAATACCATCCTAGTCTAGGCCAAAAACATACACTGAAACTCATCAAGCTGTTTTAGAGAAAAAATTGGAATAAAAAATACAAAATTGTACCTCAAGCATCTAGCCGCATCCGCTGCAGTAGAACCCTCTTCTTCGGAAACATAATAAAGATGCCTCCTCAATGCTTGCATAAGATTAACTTGCACAACATCCAGTAAAGTATTAGCCCAACAAAATCATCAAGATCGAACGGCTCCAAAACAACAATTTACTAAAAGATCTAAAAGAATTATAATCATATAACAAATTCAACATCGATTCCTCTGGCACACATAAATCGATGGATGGAGGGGGAAGTTGGTGAAATGAGTGCATTTATCATGCCCAATGCCATCTCGAACCCTAACTCTATACCTACGCTGCTTAGGTAGAATGGGATTTTCAATAGCATTCTCTGTTGATCCCCTCACGCAAGTACTCTTCCTGGAAGGTCCCATTTTCCAAACCACTAAATTATTTCTTCTAAACCTCTTATGAGGTTCCGTGTTCAAAACCTAATCCTCCTTTCCTCTGTTCCCTCCAATATATCCCATGTTCGAATCCTCATGAACCTTCTTTGTAGTAAAATCCTCTGCATATTCATCCTCGTACTTGAACTTGTAAAATCCCCGTAACCCTTGAATTTCTTTTGCACAGGCTTACCCATGATGTGCTCACTGGATTCGAACCCGTTGCTTTCCATCGCTCGTGACCTTTTCAGATGATTGTCAAAATGGCGCTAGCACAAACTGAGTAGCGGTGTTCACCGCCTTCCATTTTGTTCTCCAGCCTTAATCAATCAAAGAAGTGTATGGGAAGGAAGTGTTCAACTAGACAAAGAATAAAATTGTTGATCTAAATGCCTTTCAATTGTTGGATTTTTATTGAATTGAAATCTCATTATATATGTGTGACGTGTGATATGGTGTAACATCAAACGTGTTTCACTAACAACAATATCAATGCCATCACTAAGCATGGTGGAGTTTCCAACATCCATGGAAAAGAATGCATACATGACATTTTGATGACTTTGTGATCATGCTCTAATGGACACCATCAATCAAAACACCAACAAAGAGATGTGGATCTATGTAGTCCAAAAATATGAAAAGAAGACAAGCTCTAAGATAATGTAGCCCCATATAGAAATGGATGAGATGAAGTATATGATGGAAAACAATACAAGTGGCATATATTTTGACTCAAATACTTATTTTTGTAGTTAGTTGTTGTGGGGTCAAGCATAAGGTCCTAGAATCCCAACAAGTTTGATTTCATTGAAGTAATAATTACTCTAAAAACAATATTTTAAAATAGAGAAAATTTGAATTTTCAAATTGTTGTTATTTAAAGAATAAATTGAAATCGTTTATTTAAGGACTACATTAATAAAGAAGTTTATTTTTATGCCTAGAGAAAGAGAACATAACATTTTCCAATGAAGAGAAGCCATATTACAAAAACAAAAAAGGGTGCAAGAGAAACAAAATAAAAAAGGCCCTGAAGTAGTGCAAGGTCATAATATAAGATACCAATAAGGTTCAAAGGATCCACAAAAATTTAAAAACAAGAAAAATAGAAAGTGCCACTATTGTCATATATTGGGCACATACAAAGAGATTGTTGGAAGTGGAAGATTCTGCAATCTTATCTTGTTCCCTTTGGAAATCAACAAGATCGAGCTCTAAATGTTGAGATGAAGGACTCTAATGATTTAAAATTTTTGACTATAAGCTAAGGAGAAACACAACACTTAAAAATCACAATCCAAAGTTGAATTTGAGGCTTTTGGATGCTTAGATTTCCTATAACCCTTGTAAACTTATAGGGTTTGTTCCAAAACCTGCTAGGTGTCTTGCAAGTTCTTTGCAAAGGCACGCATTGCAAAATCCTTTGACACAATATCTGGGGTAGCCATCTATTTGTATTCCTCAATCTTCTAGATCTCTTGCATATCTACTATGGCTTCTCTTGGGAGACTCTGGTGCGATGCCAATATAGATAATATCGCTTCATCATTGTGGTTGTAACTACTTCCGGAGGAATGCAAGATTCATGAAGGAATGTGTGAATTGACCCTCGATAAGCCATAAGCCATGTTGCATTGTTTCCTGCATAAATACAACATTTTCAATTTATAAAGACCTTTAAGCATATTGTGTTTTTCCTTGTTCCTTGAATGCATTCAAACAAGAATGGGTACCATGTTAGATTTAGTTGTGTTACCAAATAATGGCTAATAATTCATGGCAACAATTCCATGAATCCCAATGCCAATAAATGATATGAGAAGCTTGTCTTTGTTATAGGAACATTTAAATTTTTTATGAAGGAATTGGTAGTTTTAGGTGTAGAAAGTGTAGATGAACTAAGGCACATCAAAAGTGCATGTGTGAGATAGTGGCGTGGGTGTAGGAAGAGATTGGTTCACGAATAAGTTGGGTGCATACCAAAATGTTGTGTAGGGTAGAAGGGTGAACAAGCAAAGGATTGGACATGAAGGCACGTAGGGATGATGAAGTTATGTGTGGAAAGCATGAATGAGTTCCATATGTATTGCATGTAAGTTGATGGAAAAAACTATAAAAGTGATGGCCCTAAAAGAGATATGGTTGGTTAGTTTGAACATAGTGTTGGTTGCTAAGAGGGAGTTGTCGAAGGGAAAGAGAATATTGATCAAAATATGATCTCAAAGAAGAAATAAAAATACTAGTTTGAGAGTGAAGGGCGAGATCTGAGAGTGTTGTTAAGGCTTGAAACAGTGATTGATATTAAGGCATAGAATTGGTGTATATGTAAAAGTTATGCTAATGCGAACAAGTAGACCAATTCTTTGATCACTCCCATCCTTGAATGTTTTGATGTATTTTTCCTCCCACATTTGGTTATAGTTATAGTTTATTATTTGGATATGTTTATTGCATACTAATTAGTGTTTGTAGAATGTGTGATTCCTAACCCTAGTCACCCGACAATAAAAAATGGTCCATTGTGCATCTCATGCGCCAGTGTGTATTCTCCTCTTCGCAATGTGCAAAGTCATTTCCTTTTGTGAACAAGCTTGGGTACTCAACATTAAAAAACTTCGTTTTGTTTCCTTGGGTTTCTAGGTCTGCACATATGCTTCAAATCTTGAACACTTATTTTTGCAATCACACTTCTTCCAAGACCAACACTTAATCAAAGCTAGTGGCTTGGGTCCATCAAACTCAATACCTCATGCCCTTGTCCCCTACTTTTAGCTCTTCCTCCCATCCATTGCTTTTGCGTGAAATGTAATAAAATATATCCTAAATATTTGCATTTCCATATAGCATAATTAATCCCCCTTAGCCCCTTAATGCAGGGCAATATATTTTCTCATTTCCATATCATAGTTTATTCCCCAATATGAATGGATGTGATAGGAAACCTTCTTAGCCACAAATATCTAGAAGCTTCCTTTAGGTCACTAAGTTCAGTTATTCTCCACTCCCCATGTTGAAGCTCCCAAGGCCATAAGACCTAGATACATAGTGCCTTGGATACCCCTCTAAAGTCATCCATGGCATTGTTCATGGCTCTAGGTGCCTAAATAATTTCTTTAGGGATAAATGCATGGTATTGTTCCGTACAACACCATTATGAAGGCCCTAAGACACATACATAGTACTCAAAACCACCCAGTGGCATAGACATCCTCAATCATAGGTCAATGATACCCTCATAAGGACATGTATGGTTGTGGGAGGAAACCTTCTTAGCCCTAGATGGCTATAATATTCCTTTAAGGATCGATCTTTATGTCTCCTCCCATGACCATGCTGATACCTCCAAGTCCCAAATGCTCGGATAAATAGTGCCACGGTTATCCCTACAAAGACATGTGTGGTGCCTTGAGGATTTTTTTCATGGCTCTGGATGCCTCAATGGTTTCTTTAGCGCCAAAGGCATGGTCTTTATCCCTATAATGTCATCCCCAAGGCCTTCACACATGTAGACATTTTTCAAAACCACCTAATGGCATCACCATACTTAGTCATAGGACAATGAGAACCTTAGGAGGCCATGTGTGGTTGGTGCAGGAAATTTATTTGGGGACCAAGGTTCAAGTCTCTTCCATTGACAATGTCAAAGGGACAAAGACCCAAATACCTAGATACAAAGCGCCATGAATATTGTTGCAAAGTTATGCATGGTGCTTTGAGGAATTCTTCATGGCTCTAGATGCCTCAATGGTTTTTTTAGGGAAAAATTCATGGTATTGCTTCCTAGAGAATCATTTCCAAGGCCCTGAGACATGTACATACTTCCCAAGACCAGGGTACTTTTTAAGGATTCTAATATTCTACTCAGGTATAGTATCCTAGGTGATTATTTTGGATTGAAAAAAAAATGTATATAGATAGGTAGGCGAAAATTAAATATGAAACATACAATTTACTCCTGAAATATGTAAATTTTGGCGAATATTATGATAAAAAAACAAATTTTGTGTAAATATAGGCGATATTAGAGACTAAAAATGACCAAATAGCGAATTTATTTTTTGAAAAATAGCCCAAAAAATAGCCAATTGGCGAAATTTCGCCCTTAAAAATTACCCTGCCCAAAAACATTTAAAGACACTAATATCCTCAATCATAGGCCAATGATACCCTCAAGAGGACATGTGTGGTTGGTGGAGTTAATCTTCTTTGTCTTCGATATCAATAATATTATTTTTGGTCCAAAGGTTTAAGTCTCTTCCCATGACCATTTCTAATGCCCTAAGGCCCCAAGACACAGATACAGAGTGCCATGAATATCTCTGTGAGGTCATGCATGGTGCTTAGAGGTATTTTTCATGGCTATGGATGACTTAATTTTTTCTTTAAGACCAAGTTCATGGAATTCTTCCATATAACATCATTCCCAAGGAATTGAGACACATAGATACTACTAAAATTACCCGATGGCATTGGCATTACCAATAATAGGAAATCAATACCCTTAGGAGTCCATTTGTTGTCACTTAAGGCTACTGTCTCAGCACTATATGTATAAAAGATTCCTTTAGGGCTTGAGGTTCAAGTATACTCCCTTGACCATGTCCACGGACCTATGTCCCCAAGCCGTGGAGATATAGAAGCATGGATACCCCTGTGAAGTCATGTATGGTGCTTTGAGGAATTGTTCATCGCTTTGGATGTTTTAATGGTTTCTTTAAGGATAAATGCATGGTCTTCTTCTAGCTAATGTCATTCCCAAGGCCCTGAGACATGTGGGTACTACTCAAAACAACCTAATGGTACTAGAACCCTCAATCATAGGTCAATGATACTCTTAGGAGGTTATGTATGATTGGTTGAGGGAACCTTCTTACCCGTTGATGGCTAGAAGATTCCTTTAGGGTCCAAGTTTTAGGTCTCCTCCACTAACAATGTTAAAGTCCCTAAGGCCCCAAGACATAGATACATAGTACCATATATATCCCTATGAAGTCTTGCATGGTGCTTGGAGGCATTGTTCATGGATTTTGATGCCTCAATGAGTTTGTTAGGTTAAAAGGCATCGTATTCTTATCTAGAACATCATTATGAATTCCCTAAGGCATGCGCATATTGATCAAACCCATTTATTGGCACCAACATCCTCAATAAAAAGCTAATGTTATTCTCAAGAGGCCTTATGTATTTGGTGGAGAAAATCTTCTTAGCTTTGGATTCCTAGAATATTCCTTTAGGTCCTATGATTTAGGTCTCCTGCATTGACCGTGTCCAAAGAACTACTGCACAGGCCCTTCATACATAACACCATGGATACCCCTATGAAGTCATGCAAGGTGCTTCAAGGCATTTCTAATGGATATGTATGCCTCGATGTATTGTTTAGCGCCAAATACATGGCCTTCCTCCCTAGAATGTCATTCCCAATGTACTAGGACACCTACATAAGGATCTTTCTTTCTTCGTATCACTCCATTCGAGGCCTCAAGATCCATCCCACTATGAAAAAACCCTTGATTGTGCCCATATTGAACTTTTATCACAAATATCCACTTTAAAGGGTTTAATTTATGGTTCATGGCCTTAATAATCGCTCATTATGTCAATAATATTATGCTAGGGCATAATTGTTGAAATATTGTAACTTCTAAGAATATTGTATTTGTACTTTATTATTCTGGAGATGTTACATTCCTCGGAGGAGACCCTATTGTATATCCGGAGATGTTTATTACTTCGAGAGATTGTCGTAACTAGGGTTATTAGATCTCCCATGTGATTTCAGCCCTGAGTTAGCTGTTTAGGGGTTATTAGACTCTCTTAGGAGAGGTCAGCCCCATTAGGGTGAAAAGTCAGTTAGAACACAAGTATAAATAGAGGAGGTGTGTTCCTCATTTATACCATTCATTCACTCACTTGTGTATTGCGCATAGGAGAGAGAGAGGTCTGCATAGGAGGAAAAGGAGCTTTTGTTGAGGACTACATTTTGTATTGGGTTGATTATCTATATTGAGGAAAGCTTTGCTGGGTTTTCTACCCCATGAGGGTTTCCCAAGGTAAATATTTGTCTATCTTGTGATTGTGTTTCTTTCAGTGATATTTCTTGCGAAATTAGGCTAAAATTAACATCCTATCAGAGCTAGCCTCAATAGGACATCTTTCACAAGGTGAAAATACCTCTCTCTCCTCCTCCGGTGAAAATTAGGGTTTCTGCAAAAGTTGGAATTTTTGGATTCTGATTGCATGGCTGGATAACCCTCCTCAAAATCTAAGTTTTGATCCCTAGATCAAAATTTTTGAGTGGGTATAACCCCAGGCTTTTTCAAACCCTAATTTGACTTCTGGACCAGAAAACTAGTAAACCAGAAAAAGTGCGCACCTGTACACCAGAAAACCAGAAAAGGTGCGAATCAGAAAGCCAGAAATTCTATTGCTGATAAGATTTGAAGGGTGAAAAGTTGAAGTTTCCAGAAGCAGAGTTCACCAGTTATCTCAATCCAATCAAGCATATCTCGTGGTAAGTGTTATTCTATCTTTTGAGAAACTTCAATTTATGTAACCCCCTGGATAAGATGGCTCCAAGCACTAAGCTTGAGACAAGATAGAGGGTATAGAAAACTTTCGAGCATGGAAATATAGGATTGGTCTCATTCTTGAAGAGAATGATCTTGTCCAATATATCAAAGATGAAGTTACAGAACCTGAAGAAGATGAAGCGAAAGAGAAGTATAGGAAGAACTTGATTAGGGAAAAGAGAATCATTGTTGATTCTATTAAGGACCACTTGATTCCACAAGTGGCATCCAAGAAGACCCCAAATGAGATGTATGATGCCCTTTCCAGAATGTATGAAGGAAAGAACATCAATAGGAAGATGAACCTGAGAGCTCAATTGAAGAGCACCAAGATGAATCAAGGAGAATCTATCCAAGATTATTTCTCAAGGGTTTCCTAGTTCAAGGAACAACTAGATGCTATTGGAGACACCCTTGATGAAGATGAACTAGTCATGACTTCTCTAAATGGTCTCACTAGACCTTGGGAGTCATTCATTCAAACTATGTGTGCCAGAAAGAAAGTATGAAGTTTGATGTGGTATGGGAGGATTGCATTCAAGAAGAAGCTAGGGTTGCCAACAGAGAAGCCTTGCTCAAACAAGATGACAAAGCTTTGTCCAACCACACCAAGAAAATAAGGAATCCATCCTACTTCAAGAAGGATAGTCACAAGGAGTCTCAACCTCCAAAAAGATTTAAGAAGAAAAGAGGAACTAATCAAGGAAGAGATTACTCCTCATTCCAATGTTTCAATTGTCATAAGATAAGACACCTTGCTAGAGATTGTCCCTCAAAGAAGAAGAAGAAGGGTTTCCATCATAAAAGACATCAAGCACACCTAGCAGAAGATGATAGTGAAGAAGAAGAAGAAGAAGAGGAAAGGCCTCAAAAGAAAAGAGCTAGAATAGAAGAAGAAGATGCAGAAGAGTATGTTCTATTCTCTGCACTCTCTGGGTCTGTAACACCTGGAGAAGATACATGGATAGTGGTGCTTCAAAGCACATGGCAGGTCAAAAGAAAACTCTTGCAAAACTTGAAGAGAAGACCTCACCACATAAAGTATCTTTAGGAGATGACTATCAATATCCCATCAAGGGAATTGGTGAAGCAAGCTACAAACTTGATTCTGGAACTCCATTGAAGATGAAGGAGATATTATATGTACCAGGTTTGAAGAAGAACTTACTTTCTATCTCATCTTTAGATAAGAAAGGTTATAGGGTTGCATTCATAGATGGACAAGTACTCATGTGGTCCAAAGGAAAATCAATTGAGGATGCAATTGTTATTGGTGAAGAAGACGGAGGTCTATAATATAAACTCAAGGGCCATCCAGAAGCTTCCCTTATTCATGAAGCCACTAGCCCAAGTGAGCTATGGCATAGGAGGATTTCTCACATAAAATACAAAGCACTACCTCATGTGAGCAAAGTAGTCATAGGAAGACCATACTTGAAGATTGATCATGATGGCACATGCAAAGGATGTGAAAAAGGGAAGAATATCAAGAACCCATTTCCAAAGAGTGAAACAAAGACTACAAGCATCTTGGAATTGATTCACTCAGATGTATGTGGACCAGTTCCCTCCACATCCTTGAGTGGATATGAATACTACCTTACATTTATTGATGACTATTCAAGAAAGGCTTGGATATACTTTCTAAAAGGAAAGAATGGAGTCTTTGGAAAATTCAAGGAGTTGAAAGCCTTGATAGAAAATCATTCAGATAAGAAGATCAAAATAATTAGTACAGATAATGGCAGAGAATATACTTCAAAGGATTTTGAATTCTTTTGTAAAGAAGCTGGAATCAAGAGGGAACTAACCACTCCCTACAATCCTCAACAAAATGGTGTTGCAAAAGAAAGAATAGAACCATTATGGAAGTAGTAAAGACAATGATACATGATCAAGACCTACCTATGTATCTATGGGATGAAGCAACTAGGACAACAGTCTATGTGCAAAATAGACTATCTCATAGTGCTCTTGAATTCAAGACCATAGAAGAATTGTTCATAGGGAAGAAGCCTGAGGTAAGTCATCTCAAGATATTTGGATGCCCAGTATATATTCATGTTCTAAAAGAAAAGAGAACCAAGCTAGATCCTTCTGGGAAGAAGGGAATATTTGTTGGATATTGTGAAGCATCCAAAGCATTCAGAATATACATCCCAGGATTCCACCATATGGAGATTAGTAGGGATGTGTCATTTGATGAAGAGGCAGCTCTCAAGAAATCTAGGAAGTGCTAGTATGAAGAAGTGTATGAAGAAGATGCACCTCCCAGAATGGCAGAGGATGTTCCCACCCTTGAAGTTGTAACACCTGAAGACCATGACATGACAGAACCACAAGAACCCCCTATCAAAAACATATAAAGAAAGAGAAAGCAGCATGGGCAAGAGACATTATACTAGGATCAGAAAAGTATGGAGCTCATGAAGGCTCCACTAGAGTGAGAAAGAAACCAAAGACATTATCCAATTATATGGCTTTGATGTGTGATCTTGTAGATCAAGAACCCACTAGTTATGAAGAAGCATCTCATAAGAAAGAGTGGGTAAAGGCAATGATAGAGGAGTACTAGTCAATAATGAAGAATGATGTTTGGGATATAATTCCCAAACCAAAGGACAAGAGTGTAGTATCCTCCAAATGGATATACAAGAGAAAGCATGCTACAGATGGAAACATTGAAAAGTATAAATGAAGGTTTGTGGCCAGAGGATTCTCTCGGAAAGAGGGAACTGACTATGAAGAGACATTTGAACCAGTTGCAAGGTACACTTCCATTAGAACCATCATGGCACTTGCATCCATGATGAAGTGAGAATTACACCAGATGGATGTAAAGACAGCTTTCGTGAATGGTGTGATCGAGGAGGAAGTGTACATAGAACAACAATAAGGATTTGAGGTGGAATATGGAAGAACCCATGTGTGCAAACTGAAGAAGGATTTGTATGGGTTGAAGCAAGCTCCCAGAGCTTGATATGGAAGAATTGACAGTTTCTTGACAAGATTGAGATTTACCAAAAGTAAAGTTGATCCTAATCTTTATCTCAAGGTTATGGATGATGAACCTGTCATATTATTGCTATATGTGGATGATCTATTTCTGACTGGAAATGAGAAACATATCATCGAGTGCAAGAAGAAGCTCTCTTTAGAGTATGAGATGAAAGATCTCGGATTGATGCATTACTTCCTAGGTCTGGAAGTATGGCAAGGCCCAGAGGGAATCTTTCTCAACCAGGGAAAGTATGTTGTGGAAATATTGAAAAGATTTGATATGTTGGAATGTAAATCCATGGCCACTCCCATGGATTCCAACTTGAAGCTATTAGCTGATGACTCTTCAGAGTTTGTGGATGTGACTCTATACATACAAATTATTGGGTCATTAATGTATCTGATGAATACTAGGCCAGATATATGCTTTGCAGTGAACACCTTGAGTCAGTATCTAGTGGAACCTAAATGAGTTCACCTGATAGTTGCAAAGCATGTGATGGGATACCTAAAGGGTATGATAGATTTTGGTCTACGTTATCGTGGAGATCATGACTTCGAATTGTATGGCTACATAGATGTTGATTGGGAAGGAAGTGTATCAGACACGAAGAGCACATCAGGTGGATGTTATTGTCTGGGATCTGCCATGATCTCGTGGTTTCACAGAAAGCAGTCTAGTGTGGCTCTTAGCATAGCTGAAGCTGAAAATATAACTACTTTCTCTGCTAGTTGTGAAGCGGTATGGCTTCAAAAGCTGTTATTAGGATTGTTTGACTTAGAGATGGACCCCACTATGATCCTGTGTGACAACCACAGTTGTATCAAGATGACAGAGAATTCAGTGTTTCATGATAAGTCAAAGCACATAGAAATCCAATATTTCTATATACGGGATATGGTGTAGAAAGGAGCTATCAAGCTCGAGTATGTGAGCACTGACGAACAAGTTGCTGATGTGTTGACCAAATTTCTATCTCGAGTAAAGTTTGAGTGTTTTTGGGACAAGATTGGTGTAGTTTAGAAGGACCCTCCTCGAAAAGGGGAGTGACATGGTCGATGATGATATTTGGATACTGGTATCGATAAGGATACATGTATCGATGATGATATTGCCTATATCGATGGTAAGGTCGATGATGATGATACTTGTATTGATATGGATACTATATCAATGATATGGATATTGTATCGATGATGAGGATACTATATCGATGATGAGGTTACCTGTTCTAACGATGAGGTTGATGATGAGGTTGGTTGCTATGACGATGAGGTCGATGCATGGTCCCTAGTGGACGAGGAGGGATTGTATCATCCCTGGAATTCGGTCCCTGAACAGATCCGCAGACAGTTGTTTTCGAGAAATGGTCCCTAGTGGACGAGGAGGGATTGTATCATCCCTGGACTTTGGTCCCTAAGCAGATCCATAAACATTTGTCTTCGATAAATGGTCCCTAGTGGACCAGGAGGGATTGTATCATCCCTGGACTTCGGTCTTTGAACAGATCCATAGACAGTTTTCTCTGAGAAGTGGTCCCCAGTGGATGAGAGGATTGTATCATCCGAGGACTTTGGTCCCTAAACAGATCCGTAGAGAGTTGTCTTTGAGAAGTGGTCCCCAGTGGATGAGAGGATTGTATCATCCTAGGACTTTGGTCCCTAAGCAGATCCGTAGACAGTTGTCTTCGAGAAGTGGTCCCCAGTGGACTAGAGGATTGTATCATCCAAGGAATTTGGTCCCTGAATAGATCCATAGATAGATGTCTTCGAGAAGTGGTCCCCAGTGGACGAGACGATTGTATCATCCTAGTACTTTCGTCCCTGAATAGATCCATAGATAGATGTATCCGAGAAGTGGTCCCTAGTGGATGAGAGGGGATTGTATCATCCCTGGACTTTGGTCCCCGAATTGATTTGTAGACATATGTCTTCGAAAAAGGGGTCCCTAGACTTTGTTTAATTTGATGAGTGGACTGCATCGTCCCTAGACATGCTATGATGTCTTAAAAGGATCATGTGTATTGCAGGGTATGTTGCTGTGATACTATTGATCGTGGTGATCTAGATGATGATGTTGTTGATCATGATTATCTAGATGACGATGTTGTTGATCGTGATGATCTAGATGACGATGTTGTTGATCGTGATGATCTAGATGATGATGCTGTTGATCGTGATGATCTAGATGATGATGTTGTTGATCGTGATGGTCTATATGATGATGTTGTTGATTGTGATGATCTAGATGACGATGTTGTTGATCGTGATGATCTAGATGACGATTATGTTGATCGTGATGATCTAGATGATGATGTTGATGATCGTGATGATCTAGATGATGATGTTGTTGATCATGATGATCTAGATGATGATGTTGTTGATCGTGATGATCTAGATGACGATGATGTTGATCGGTAGATCCAGACGTTGAGGTTGTTGAATGAGTGATCCATATGATGATGATGTTGTAGTTGATCGAGTGTTGCAGAAGATGAAGACTCAATACTGACGATGTTGATGTTCCAATATTGATTATGTCCCAGTAACTGAATGAGTTACTGATGATGATGTATAAAGAAAGCTTCCAATGATTTATAGATGTATCATGTATCATGTAGTCGATGACTCCTTGCTCCTACAGATGTTGTTATAATATCCTTCTTGTTAAGTGGGAGTGTTGAAATATTGTAACTTCTAAGAATATTATATTTGTACGTTATTATTCTGGTGATGTTCCATTCTTCTGAGGAGACCCTATTGTATTTTCGGAGATGTTTATTCCTCCGAGAGATTGTGGTAACTAGGTTTATTATATCTCCCATGTGAGGTCGTCCCTGAGTTAGTTTCTTAGGGGTTATTAGACTCTCTCAGGAGAGGTTGGCCCCATTAGGGTGAAAAGTCAATTAGAACACAAGTATAAATAGAGGTGGTGTGTTCCTCATTTATACCATTCATTCACTCACTTGTGTATTGCACATAGGAGAGAGAGATGTTTGCATAGGAGGAGAAGGAGCTCTTGTTGAGGACTACATTTTGTATTAGGTTGATTATCTATATTGAGGAAACCTATGCTGGGTTTAATACCTCATGAGGGTTCCCTAGGGTAAATATTTGTCTATCTTGTGATTGTGTTTCTTTCAGTGATCTTGCTTGTGAAATTAGGTTAAACTTAACAATAATACCATCAATTTCTTCCCCAACCATGGTCCAAGACTGATCCTTAGTGCAAAAAACTGCATATTTCCACCCATATCCCACTTTAAGGATAACGATCTCTTACACAGTTCATGTTCTCCTATGTGACATTTTGAGTCATTGCTCTTAGCTCAAGTTTCCTAAAACTTTCCTTTAGATCCTAAGTCTTGTGATTCCTCCCACAACTATGTCCAAGGTTCTAAGACACATATCTAGTGTCACAAGTTATATCAATACTCAAACTCCAATGGTAACGTTGGGATTTCATGAGTGTGTTTCAAATCCTCCCTTAGGGCTTAAGACCCATGTTATCTCCTATGACATTATAGAAAACCATGAGATCCATATATACTAGGAAAAACCTCATAATGGCTTGATGTCCTCACTTAGGGGTAAATAATACCCCTAGGAGGCCATGTATAGTGGTTTCGGGTGTTTCTTTTGGTCTTGGATGCCAAAAATATCTTATTATGTTTTAAGGGTTGGGTTTCCCCACTCAAACATGACAAGGGACTTGAAACCCATATATAGTGCATAAAATCCCTTAGCGACATTTATACCCCCAATATTAGGCCAAGGATACCCTCAATAGGTCTTATGTGGTGTTTCAAGGTATACTTGTTAATATAATATTCCTGGAGGTTTTCCCTAATGTCAAAGGCCTGGGTTTGCTCTCATAATCATGCTTGTGCCTCGAAGACATATACCTAGTTCTATTTCCTATAATTCTCCCCTACATCCCTATTATAAGGCCATTGATCCTCAATTTTGTTTTGTTTTGTTTTTGTTTTAACACATCATTATTATCGCTACATGCCTAGAAGCTTCATATATCCTAAGGACTAGGTTTCTTGTCTTAACTAGGTCAAGGGAAAGTAGACCTATCACTATTGGTCAAAACCTTATAATGGAATCAACTCCCACACATAGAGGCTAAGAATACTATTACGCACACATGTGTGATGATCATCGTTCTTGGTCCTAGATTCCTAAAACCTTTCTTTAGGGCCCAAGGTAATGGTTCCCCCCCTCAATCATGTCTAGGAGAAATTTAATAAGATCAATAAAATTATAATTATCAAATTTCAATTCAAATAACTTTTATTACTATTTTATAACAATAATAAATTAAAAATGATTGACTTTAATTATGTGTCAATATTAAAAATCATATGAATTTATTTGCTTAAATAATATTAAAAAGGAATGATTGAATATAGTTAGTTACAAAATAATTATTTATGAACTTGTTCTTCTTGTGGTGCAAAGTCTCACAAATGAATCATGTGAATTTATTTGTTTAAATAACATACACATAAATAATTGAATTGGTTGTGACTGCGATGTAAAACCTCATATAATTGTCTTGAGCATTTATTTGAATAAAAAAAATGAAATAAGTTATTTACAAAATAACTATTTCTGAAGTTGTTGTGTTTATGGTGTGAATTAGCATAGTTAAATCATATTTGTACATGTCCATGCAACAAATAAGCACTTAACACCACTATATGGCACTTGCCAACATGGTATTTCTCTAGCCTTAGGATTCCTTTAGACTAAGGTCATTCTTGCTGCTAAAAACCTAATAATTATAGTATCAATCAAGAAATTTAATAAGATTAAAAAAAATTCTCAATTGAATTTTAATAATTTTTATTACTACTTTATAATAATAATAAATTGAAAATTGATGTTTTTATTAGTTTCCATTATTTGTTTAAATAGTATAAATATAAATTAATCTTGATCATTTATTCAAATGAATAAACATAAGATAAATAATTTAATTGAGATATTTACAAAATAATTATTTGTGAAGTTGTAGTGTTTATGGTGCAAATCTTCATAATTGAATCCTACTTGTACATGCCCATGTGGAAAATAATAACTTAGCACTACTTCATTGTACTTGCCAACAAGGCATTTCTCTTAACATAAAAAGGAAAAGATCAATTTCCAATAATATTAATAAACAATATTAACACCACAACATATAAGTGGTGCTAATACCACCACATTAACACCACAAAACTATAAGTGGTGCGAATACCACCGCATTAACACCACAAAACTATAAGTGGTGTTACTACCACCACTTTAGCACCACAAAACATAAGTGGTGCTAACTTGTGGTGTTAAACGATGGATTTTCTTGTTGTGCATGGTGGCCCTTGATAGCATAATAAAGGTAAGAAAATAAAGAAAAAAATAATTAAAGGGCCATGATGACGTGAAGAAAAATATGTGGAGGGAAGGGAAGGATCACATGAAAATGTTAGAAGCTGACTCATGCACACTAGTGCCACATCAATATATGTGTATTCCCACATAAATAAAAGGAAAAAAAACTTTTTTTAAGCAAAAAAGACCTTCATTCTATTAAATTAGGATCAAAAGTACATTCATCATTTTTACAAAAAGATGGGTGCTTAAGAAGCCACCACAGAGATCAAAACTATCCATATCAGCATAATCCCACAACCAAAAGCAGAGATCAACAACATTACAATCCTGAACAGAGCTATTAAGGCGAAAGCCCTTACTATTCATCAGTCGAAAATCTACCATCAATCGAAAAACTACCAGTCTTACCTCAAACCACCATACCTTCCAAAAGTCGAACCCCCATTACAAGAAGGATGTCAAGAGAATAGACATCACCCATTGAAAAAACCCAACACCAGATAACCACAAAAAGGATAAGCATATGATACCGAAACTAGCTAAAACAGAGAAAAGTCGATTCCAAAGCCAGCCAAAATTCACCACGCCAAAACAACAAAACCCAGATAGAGACCAGGAACAGAGGGAAAGGAATTAACCAGTCGGATTGGCCTCATCCTCGATAATCACCACCAGTGGCGCATCAACAACCTCCCCGTACCAGAGTGATTAATCTCTCTCGGGTTCTCCACTTTTTTAGGACAGATAAGGATCGAGATGCCCATGTCAGCCTCCAACGCATCTCATTTCATATGAATCCATTTCGTCTCTTTAGCATGATCCTTGCAAAGGTCCTCCAGCTTGGTCATCCTCTACGAACTAGACAATACGTCAATACGAGATTCCATAACCTGGGCTATAAGAGTCTTAGTCACCCACAGCATAACAACGACCCAATTATACAGAGCCATCCGACCCCTTGTATTTCCAGGGTCATGAATCCATTCAGACATGGAAATAGCCTCCGCAGGCAACTCCTTCTCTCCCACCATACACAACAAATTATCTTCCAATTCCTCCACCTCCCGCTGCACATCATGTGGAAAAAATCGTCGAAATAAGATAGCAGTCGCGACAACGCTCCACTGATCCCGACTGGGACCAGCCTGTGATGAATTTACCCTAACAACATTGCTCGAATCACCATGATCCCATCTTCCTCTCCTGACAGGTCTCCCTCTCGGTGGCATGATCACAAAACCCTTACTTTCACACTTCAACCCACAACTGGACACAAACAAACTCCATCAGGCACCAGCGTAACACACACTATAACCACCGTTACTGTTGCCACCCCTGAACACATAATTTAAAGGAAATCCACCCTCTACAGCCATTAAATCCAACATAATGATCCAAACTCTGTAATAATTCCTCATATCCTATTACCTCATCACCTCAACATAACCCTTATCAGTATTACCCATCATAATCGTGAGAGGTCGATCTACCATTACCTTCTCACGTGCCATATCTCCTAACATAATTGTCCTAGATGAAGGGAAATATACGGAAGGCCGAGCAGTGACATAGTTATTAAGGTTACCAAAAAACCATATGTCCAAACCACCATGAGTAGGGTACTAGCTGTTACATACCATCGAGTTTTAGTGTTCTACTACCACCAGCTATGGGCACCTTACCACCATGGTCACATTCGAAAATCATCATGCATTTGTTACGACACGTGCATGACCGTATTTCCATGGCCACCCCTTGCCATCCATCATTATGGTTGTTTGCGCCATGGTTATCCAGTACGTCAGCTAGACAATTATCACTCCTCCTTACATGCTGGAAGATGACAGATTTGAAAGACGAGATGATTTTTCCAAGACATGTCAGTCGCCACGCCAACCTCCATGACGATGCCAACTTGGATTCCTAGGTCTCATTATTAAGATTTGTGGAAATATGGATCAGCGTGTTCGAATCCCCCTCCACGATCAAGCAGCTTAAGCCACATCGGGCTGCCATGCATAAATGATACAACATGGATTCACATTCAGATACATTGTTGGTCCCGCATCCCATATGCCCATAGTCACTAAACAAAACCTTGCTTGATCATCACGAAGAACACCACCATACCCAACATTCCTTTCGTTACCAGGAGGGAGGCATCCGAAAAAACGAGGGAGCGCCTTAATACCCTAGGTATGTAGAATGCGCAACTCATTTTCTGGAATGTTCATATCCTGTTCGGTCCACATATTTAATTGCAGAGTCTCAGTGATCCCACGCTGTATATGCTCCCAGACCGTCTTCCAAGTATTAAGTTTTCCAGTGAATATATGCTTGTTTCTCTCTTTCCATACTTCCCATAGGATGAAACCAGGAAAGAGTTGCCATACCTGATTCAGAAGTCTCCCTTGGAAGGGGCTGTCCCTCCAATGTTTAACAGTTTCTCCCGGTGCATTCCTAACTCTATCAAACATGCGAAATATCTTTTCTCCTTCATCCCAAAGAGCCGATGCGAAAATGCATCCATCCAATAGGTGAGCTATCGTTTCACCATGAATACCACAAAGGACGCAGAGTGAAGGTCCATCAAAACCTCTCTTCACGATATTATCCCATGTTAAAATTCATCTTTTCAAAACCAGCCAGAGAAAAAAAGTGATTTTAGGCCAAATTTTGGCTCCCCACAGATGTTTCCGAATATGGTTCACCGTTTGATTCATCGGGTTTGTCTGTAGAGTATAATCTTCCTTAATAGTGAACATACCTTTGGGTTGGTAACCCCATCATAGAATATCCATACCCCTCTGAATTTTAATTTCCCGGGTCATCAATATGTCATAGATTTTCCTTCCAGTGTCATCCCCATAGTTAACCGTCCAACATTTTAGTGGATTCCAGACACGAAAAACCTCTATCATGTGAATCCTCATGCCAGCACCGATTCACCGCCATCCAATTATGATGCAAAATAGGGGAATCAACTGTTAAGATATTCCTATACTCCATCCTAGTCCTAGAAGCATTTCCATTGTTTGCATTTTCAGTCATGCATGCAAATATCAAGGTTTGCATGCATTCCAGTCATTAGCACCAGCACCTAGCCCTCAATGAACTAGCCCCGAGAGCTTTTTTCCTTGCAGTTTCAGCCCTCCCAGTGACTAATGCGCCCTCCTTTAATCCAATGCATGACAAAGGTGCCTTCTTCACCTACTAGTCCAGTTATATTCAATTATATTCAGTTATCTTCAGTTACTTCCTTGATTAAAGGATTAACTGACTCTTTACTGACCTTATCACTCCGATGGACCTCCAGTGAGACTAAACTGCATGTTCTGACTCTAGTAAGCTCCTACTGCATCCTCCACTGAGCCTCCTTCATCTAGTTAGTGTCTCCATGTGCTAGTTACATTCAGTTACACCTACTACACTCAGTTAGACTCAGTTTGACTGACAGTTGACAGTTACTTGTGCATTGATGACTCCACCAATGATGAGATAGAATACTAGTTGTGCTCCGATGACACTCTAGTGATCCCTTGATCACTCCATGAAGGATAATTCGAATTGCCACCTTAGGCATTCGAATCCTCATGCATTGTACTATTTATTTGTCCATATTGTAATTAATTAACTAGTGTGTGTGAAGTATTATTGCTTCTAATCGAGTTCTACTATACCATATTATTCTGTTGCTCATTATACTGCATTGATCACTCTTCTTCTATTTTCCCGCTTAATCATAATTACTCTTGTGAGGTATACATCATCTCTTAGATCTTCTATGAGGATTTTCACATGGTATTAGAGCATGTTGAGAGTATTGTTTATCTCCATTCTTGAGAGTTTTTTGCATGTTATTACCAATATTTCGAGTGCAGCAGTTTCTGCATTTTTGCAATAGTAGCAGTTGCAGTTATTCTATATTGTTTTTGCAGGTCTTCTACAGCTTCAATGTATGATTCAGAAGGAATCCCTTTTCTTTCTCCATTCAACTATGATGAATGGAAACCAAGAATGATAGCACACTTGAAGATCCATGATCTTTTTTATTGTCATTTTGAAAGAGAGTTCGAATCCCCTGAAGAAAAGATTGATTGGTTAAATAAAGGTGATGATGCCTTTGGAGCAATGATGCTTTCTTTGTGTGCATACTAGAGATCTCAATTCAAATACCATGATGGTGTTGAAACTCCAAAGGAGTTATGGACTCCAAACAAGTTATGGGCTCACCTGGATGAAAAATTTGGCAGAAAGAATGAAAGACTTGGTCCTAACCCATTCGAAAGCAAGCAAAGTGATGCATTCTCTCCTCTTGATGGTCTCTCGGATCATGAACTAGTATCATCTCATATTGAAGTTGTTGACAAAGAACTTGCAGATTCTCCACTCATGCTCAAACTTTCTTCTCTTTCTGTGCTAGCTCACACTCTAGATATTGCAAAAGGTCCTAAATCCTCTCTTGCACCAGAGTCTATTGGTTTGCATCATGATCACATGATTATTTCGGAGGTAAAATAAGCTATTGGAGGTAATGTATTCGCTCCTCTCAAGCAATCATCTCTTTTATACTACTATATGATCATTAATTCATGCTTTCAGAAGGTTATTGAAGAACATGGCCATTGCCATTCGCTTGGGATAATTTCTCATGCATCTACTAGTTTTGATCTCACCTCTCATGGTTCAAAGGAGATCTCAAGAAACCATGATTCAAGTCTTGTATCTAAATTGGGTTCTAAGCAATTACTACTTGGGATAATTTCTCATGCATATGATAGTTTTGATCTCACCCCTGCTGGTTCAAAGGAGATCTCAAGAAACAATTTTTAAGTCTTAAATTTGATTTTGATTTCAGGAAAACATGTAATAGTTATTTTTGGCAGAATCTCACCCATGATGGTTCGAAGGAGAAGACAAAATACTATATGCACTTTCACAGATTTGATTCTACCTCAGCTGATTCGAATCACAGGTTCAAGGATCATTCTCATACTATTGAATTTGTTCTCATAACATTCGATCTGAAGAGCAAGTACAAGCACATGCTTTTTGAGCATGATCCACTTCTTCCCAAGAAGAAGATACCTCCAGACATATGACCAAGCATCACACCTGCTTGAGTTTGGAGCATTTAATTTTTTGTGTGTTCCTTACAATCTATTTTTGAGGAGGGGGTATGTTTCCCATGAAATTTTCCCACTTCCTTGGTTTATTGAATGTTATTATTCATTGTATTGGGTGACCTTTGGTCTTAGTTACCAAGGCCCAGGATGGATTAAGGGGGGGTGTTAGGATATTCCTATACTCCATCCTATCCTAGCAGCATTTCCATTGTTTGCATTTTCAGTCATGCATGCAAATATTAGGGTTTGCATGCATTTTGCATGCATTCCAGTCATCAGCACCAGCACCTAGCCCTCAGTGAGCTATCCCCGAGAGCTTCTTTCCTTGCAATTTCAGCCATCCCAGTGACTAATGCACCCTCCTTTGCTCCACTGCATGACAAAGGTTCCTTCTTCACCTACCAGTCCAGTTATATTCAGTTATATTTAATTATCTTCAGTTACTTCCTTGATTTAAGGATTAACCGACTCTTTATTGACCTTATCACTATGATGGACCTCCAGTGAGACTAAACTTCATGTTCTGACTCTAGTAAGCTCCTACTGCATCCTCCACTGAGCCTCCTTCATCCAGTTAGTGTCTCCATGTGCTAGTTACATTCAGTTACACCTACTACACTCAGTTAGACTCAGTTTGACTGACAGTTGACAGTTACTTGTGCATTGATGACTCCATCGATGATGAGATAGACTCCTAGTTGTGCTCCAATGACACTCCAGTGATCTTTTGATCACTCCATGAAGGCTAATTCAAATTGCCACCTTAGGCATTCGAATCCTCATGCATTGTACTATTTATTTGTCCATATTGTGATTAATTAACTAGTGTGTGTGAAGTATTATTGCTTCTATCTGAGTTCTACTGGACCATATTATTATGTTGCTCATTATACTACATTGATCACTCTTCTTCTATTTTCCTGCTTAATCATAATTACTCTTGTGAGGTATACATCATCTCTTAGATCTGCTATGAGTATTTTCACATCAACGAGGATGACAGTCACTAGAGAGGAAAGAGAGGGCTCTTGTTTCTAGAAATCCATCCAAAGATTCACTAAAGCTCCTTCACGTATCTCCTAGAAACTGTGTTTCTTGATTATCTCTCTGCCAACCCACGCCATATTCCATATGTGAGATCCATTCTCTGGTCCATCATTGCGAACCCAGTCCTATTGATCATTAAACGGAGCATATTTCTTTCCCCAGAAACTGGCCCATTGTTCTTTGGAATGAGTAATCCATCGCCACCATATTTTAGCTCCACACACAGTACTAAGTTTCTCTAGATCTCTAAGACCTAAACCCCCATCCTGCTTAGATTTACACAGTGTTTCCCTATCAACCAAAGGCCACTTCCTATGATCCACCGTACCTCCCCACAAAAAGGTACATTGGATATTCCTGATCTCCTTCATAACCGACTTGGGGGCAGCCAGAACAGAGAACAGGTACAGGGGCATAGATTGCAACACAGATTTCACAAGAACCACTCTGCCCAATAGGTTCAAGGATCGAAGCGTCCAATTAGAGAGTCTTTCCTTAATTCTATTTAAGAGGTCTTCCCAAGAGGCTTTTTATAAAACACCCTCTGATAATGGAGCACTGAGATATTTGGTTGGAAGGGAGCTCTTTTGGAACCCTAAAATTCTTAAAATGTTCCTCTAACTAATGGGAGGTTGTTAAAGAAAAAAACCAGAGACTTATCCATATTAATAGTAAGCACAGAGGCTCGTAAAAAAATGTTCAAAGCTTTCTTGATATGTCTAGCTTCCTGGAAAGAGTGACCCATGAGCAGGGTGTCATCAACAAAATGTTGGTGGGTTATGGCCTTCTCATAGGATAGGAACTGAAGACATTTAATGCTTCCCTATTCAACTAAATGTGAGATGAGTCTTCCAAGTCCTTCCGTCATAATCACAAAGAGGAAGGGTGAGAGGGGGTTACCTTGTCGGATACCCCGAGAGGGTTTAAAGACAGTAGACAGGTGCCCATTTATTAGAATGGAAAAAAAATCCGTGGATGTAAGGTTGGCTATCCATTTGATCCAAACATCACTAACACCAAATGAGCTCATGATTTCTTTCATATACATCCAGTTAAGTTTATCATAGGCTTTGGATAAATCCAATTTTAGCAACATCCCTGCTTTCTTAATACTCCGCAAAGAGTGAAGAACCCCTTGAGCAAGGATAATGCCATCCATAATTTGTAGGCCTTCCACAAATCCAAACTGTTCCAAGGAGATCAATGAGGGAAGAAGGGGCTTAAGCCGATTAGCAAGGACTTTAGTGATGAGTTTGTAAATGACGTTACAAAGGGAAATCAATCTAAACAAGTCAGCTTTCTCAACCATCAAAGTTTCAGGGATCAGGGTTAGGAAGGTATATTTCAAGGCCAGGAGAACCCCTCTCATTCGCCGGGATTCTTCCACCACCTACCAAAATTCATTTTTGATTAAATCCCAGAAAAAAATGGAAAAAATTAGTAGTAAAACCATTCGGCCCAGTGGATTTCCCATCCTCCATTTGATTAATGGCTGTCTCAAATTCTAGGAATTCAATAGGTCAGGTAAGCATCGCATTCTTCTCCTCAGTGATAAGCTGAGGAATGATAGCTTTGATTTCCCTACAGGCCTCGGTACGGTCGACGGGAGGTTCAGTCACCACCTCCTTGAAATTATTGACCAGTTCCTATTCAATTCCCTCATGGGATTCCACTACCACCCCATCACAATTCCGCAAGTTACAGATCTGGTTGTATTGTCTATGCTGAATGGTAGCTCTGTGGAAAAAATTTGTATTTTGATCCCCATCTTTCAACCAAATATTACAGGATTTTTGCTTCCACAGGATCTCCTCTTGCCTCTACCTTTGAGAAAGTTGATCATAAAGATGCTTTCCCTCCAAGGCTAGCTCAGGGGTCACTCCTGTCTACATGATACATTCCTGGACATGCTCCATCTTTAAATCCAGCTTAGCTTTTTCTACCTGAATGTTCCCAAAGACATCAGTATTCCATCTCTTGATTCTATGTTTGAGCACCTTCAGTTTTTGTTGAAATCAATACATCTTAGTTCCTGTGGGTGGAGTAATAGTCTGCCACCATTCTTCCACATGGGATAAAAAATATTCATGAGTTAACAAGAACTTCTTGAACCTAAATGGCTTGGTCATTTTCGCCCCTATGTTACTCCACATCAGGGACACCGGCCAATGATCAGATCCAGAAGATGCAATCGGACGGGAAGTCAGAGTTCCACCCAAAAGCGTGATTCTTTCAGACAGAAGAATTCTATCCAACCTGGCTTCCACCAAATGCTCCCCTCAACGTCTATTGTTCCAGGTAAAAACCGTGCTTCCAAGATCAACATCAATCATACTACTAGCCTTAATGAACTCATCAAACATAGTATTTTCAGGAGTAAGGACCCTTCTACCACCTTTTTTCTCAGATAGAGAACTAATCATATTCAAATCCCCACCTAATATCCAATGGGTTCCTTCAAACATTCTCTTCAGATTGGTCATACTGTTAATAAAATTTCTTTTTCCAGGGTAACTACTAGGCCCATAACATTAGTAAGTATACCTCTCACATTTCATCCGATAACATGACATTCAGCAGAAAGGATGAAAGTAGTAGAAAGAAATTTATAAAGGGACACTTTCCTAGGATCCCATGGGACCGCCAACCATACCGAATGACCAGTAGCATCCAGTGCCATACTTTTACAATGTTTCCATATATTTTGAGCATTAGCTTCCAATAGGGCTCCAAAACATTTCATCTTTTGTAACAAGACCACAGTAGGTTGTTCCTTCACGATATTATTCTTAAGGGTTTTAATTTTGTGAGGACCATTGGTCCCTCGAATATTCCACGATAAAAAATTCATCAAGCACTATATCTTGCTAAGAGAAGAGTTTCATGGATGGTCAGATATTGTCCAGAGTCAACCAGTCTTGCCCCAATCTCCTTGATCCTGTCCCTATTCGACCTCCTCCCCCTCTTAGAACTTCCTTCTTTGAGATTCCTTTTATTTTCCTTCAGTTTCAAAGGTCCAATCCCCAGGCTAGGAGTAGGTTTGGTTTTCAGAATAGGTTCCTTTAATAGTTGAAGCTGTTTATCAGGAATAGAATGAACCTCAATGTTTTTGCAAGCCTCTTCAATGTTGTTGAGATCTAGGTCCCCAAGTTCCATTTATTCCAGATCTTCTTCCATGCACTCTGTTTTGGGGCGGTTTTTTCCAGTAGATTTGTTTGTTTTACCAATATTTGTAGCCAACTCAATAGGAACACCTTTGATCTTTGAGGATTCCTGTGTAATCAGAGGGGAAGGGTTTTCTACCAGATCAGGATCTAGAGCAACAAAACTATTGGGATTAAATTCCTTTTTCCCCAACTCTGGGCCATTATGTCTCCTCCTCGTTCTTCTACGATTAGTGACTTTCACAAAACCATCCCTATCATGCTGCTCCTGAGTGATGCTACCAGGGATAGCTGCTAGGAGGTTAAGGTGACAATCCCGGGCCAGATGTCCCTGTGTATGACACCGCCGAAAATGAAAAGGGATATGTTCATAATCAAGGGTTTGAAACCATTCAGATTCTTCCCAGCTTAGAGTTATCCCCTCAGGGAGGGTTTTGGAAATATTCATATAGAAACACATGCGAGCATATGAAACATACCTTCCTTGCTTAGTTTGGTCAGAGATCTTGACAAAATGGCCCCAGATTTCCTCTAGTATATTTTAGAATGTCCAGATCTCAGTATTCCATTGGAAGTGAGTAGAGTCTAATCCATACCGGGGTGATTGAGAGGTCCTCCTTGTTCGGATTGAAATGATCCTTCCACATTCTTAAGAATAGACCAGTAGAGTCGTAAAAATATGGTCCTCCCTCAAATATCCGATCATTGTCCTCCACATTAAGGAAAGACATAGTAAAGAAAACCTTTGAGCCCAACAAGAGATCAAAGTGTCCTTTCAGTTTCCAAGTCGAGTGAATCCACCAGGTCAGAGCTTTCTCCGTAGGCCATATACCCATAAATTTCCCTATCAGGGCATGGTCCATCATATGCTGTATTCTTTCCTTAACTTGTGTGGGGTTCATAGAAATGGCTAGGATGCTGTTTGATTTGGGGATACAGATCCTCTATCCCGTTTCTCCTCTAGACACCTCTTGATTTTCCGTCCGAGGACTCCGACCCTCTCCTTCGATTCCTTCCTCTTGCACTTGTAATGGTGCAACCTCACTCTTCTTAGCTTTTTCTTGCATCAAAGAAGGGGAGAGGCCCCTCCCCTGTGATCTCACCATACCGCTGATGATCTATCAAACAACCCAGTACCAAGCTCATCCTTCACAGAGATACCAAAGACAACGCTCAACTGTTAGAGTTGATCACTTCTTGGAGCCCCAATTCCATCCTCCATTCCTTTACAGTTGTTAATTATCAGGAAAAAAAACTAAAAAAAGAAAACTTAAAAATATGGAGCAAAGATATTATTTTATCCATAAAATATGGGTAAATTAACTCAAAATTTGATGAAGTTTAAGAGTAAATATGGAATATTTAGAACTATGAATACAAAGCATTTTTATATTTTCATAGGGATGAAAAATTGGGAATAAAGTTAGTGAAATTAATCAGATAGCATCAATCACCACCTCAAATGAATCACATAGTATCAATCATCACCTCAAAGGCTTACACGTGATAACCAAGACTTCTCTTGCTTGCATACCCATTTACAAAATCTTAGAAAGTATTATGCCTTATAAACTATTTAATTAGAGCTCCTTTGAATCTTTTCATTTTAGTATTAAAGGTTTTTTTTCCACTGAGGGTTATTATGCCTTAAAGGTTATTTAATTAGAGCTCCTTTGAATCTTTTCCTATTTAGCTAGAAATTGGAAATTAATGGTTTTTTAATACTATGTACCCTTGATTGATAGGATCTTTGTTGATGATGTAATTTGTACAATGTAGATTATAACAAGACATAGAGAAACTGTAAAGCTCAACTTAATTTTTTTTTAAACAAAATTCTATAAACTCTTGGGACCACTTCAGTCTACCTAAACAAAAGTAACTCAGGTTAAGGTGGTTTGTCATCCATATTATTATTATATAAATATCCAACCTCTATACATGAATGAGTTGATCATTATGAAACAGATTGGGTTACCAAGATTCCAAGTTACCTATGGATTTCCTTCTGCCACAAGACGTACTCTACAAGTACATGCAAGGAAGCTAACCATGCTCACTATCTATAGATAGAATAATCAAATTATAGATACTCATTTGTAATTCTTTCTATACTTTTCTTAACTCAACTTAAAATTTTCTCACAACACATTAAACCTCAAGTGGCATATAGACATTTAGATATTCCGAATAAAAAACATACCATAATTAAAATGACTGAATTATAACATACAATCATAATTCAATCTACACTCATCTAATTTGAACTTTAACTCTTCACCACATGCTCTACCACTAGCTAACATGTTTTTCATTTTCATATTCTAATTCATAATTGACTAACGTAGAATAAAAAACATACACATATATCTTTTTCTCTATAATTAATACACTTGGAACTTAAACTTTTACTACATGTTCTACTATATAAGCAACATAATTGTGAAAGATACATTCTAATTATTAATTTACTAAAGTAGAATAATTAAAATATACATATACCTTTTTCTCTATAATTAATAACGCCTGGAATTTAAGCTTTTACTACATGTTCCACTATATAAGCAACATAATTGTCAATAATATATTCTAATTCTTAATTGACTAAAATAGAATATTTAAAATATGTTGAAATATTGTAACTTCTAAGAATATTATTATTCCAGAGATGTTTCATTCCTCCGTCAGGACTTTATCATGTATCCGGAGATGTTTATTCCTCCGAGAGAATGTTGTAACTAGGGTTATTAGATCTCCCTTGTGGGGTCGGCCCTGAGTTAGTTGTTTAGGGGTTATTAGACTCTCCTAGAAGTCAGCCCAATTAGGGTGAAAAGTCAGTTAGGAGATGAGTATAAATAGAGGAGGTGTCTTCCTCATTTATCTTACTCACTCACTCACTTGTGATTGGCACATAGGATATAGAGAGATCTGCATAGGAGGAGAAGGAGCTCTTGTTTGGGGATTACATCTTTGTAATTATTGATCATCTATATTGAGGAAAGATTTGCTAGATTTTCTACCCCATGAGGGTTTTCCAGGGTAAATCTTTGTCTATCTTGTGATTGTGTTTCTTTCAGTGATCTTGATTGTGAATTTAGGCTAAAATTTACATGGTATTAGAGCTAGCCTGAATAGGGCATCTTTCACAAGGTAAAAATACCCCTCTCTCATACTCCGCTGAAAATTAGGGTTTTTGCAAAAGTTGGAATTTTTGGATTCTCAGAGCATGGCTGGATGCTCCTCCTCAAAATCAAAATTCTGAGCCTTAGATCAAACTTTTTGAGTGGGTATAACCCCGATCTTTTTCAAACCCTAGTTTGACTTTTGGACCAGAAAACCAATGAACCATAAAAACTGCGCACCTGTGCATGAGTGAACCAGAAAAGCTGCGAACTTGTGCACTAGTGAACCAGAAAAGTTGCGAACCTGTGCACCAGTGAAGCAAAAAAGGTGCAAAACAGAAAACCAGAAAAGCTGTTGCAGATCCGAAATCTGCTGTTCAAATTTGAAGGGTGAAAAGTTGAAGTTTCCAGAAGCAGAGTACACCAGTCATCTCAATTCAATCAAGCACATCTCTTGGTAAGATCTATTCTACATTTTTAGAAACTTCAATTTTTGTGACCTCCTGGATAAGATGGCTCCAAGCACTAAGATTGAAGACAAGCTAGAGGGTATAGAGAATTTCTGGTCATGGAAATATAGGATTGGTCTCATTCTTGAAGAGAATGATCTTGCCCAATATATCAAAGATGAGTTTGCAGAACCCGGGGAAGATGAATCCAAAGAGAAGTATAAGAAGGACTTGATTAGGGAAAAGAGAATCATTGTTGATTATATCAAGGACCAATTGATTCCCCAAGTGGCATCCAAGAAGAACTCAATTGAACAGAACTAAGATGAATCAAGGAGAATATATTCAAGATTACTTCACAAGGGTCTCCCAGTTCAAAGAACAACTAGAAGCCATTGGAGACAACCTTGATGAAGATGAACTAGCCATGACAACTCTCAATGGTCTCACTAGACCTTGGGACTCATTTATCCAAACCATGTGTTCCAAAAAACAAAGTATGAAGTTTGATGTGGTATGGGAGGATTGAATTCAAGAAGATGCTAGAGTAGCCAATAGAGAGGCCTTGCTACAAGAATATGATCAAGCATTAGCCACTCATACCAAGAGAAGAAGGATTCAATCATACTTCAAGAAGGATAGTCACAAGGAGTCTCAACCTCCACAAAGATTTCAAAAGAAAAGAGGAACTAAGCAAAGAAGAGATTACTCCTCATTTCAATTTTTCTCTTGTCACAAATTAGGACACCTTTCTAGAGATTGTCCCTCAAAGAAGAAGAAGGGTTTCCACCACAGAAAACATCAAGCACATCTAGCAGAAGATGATAGTGAAAAAGAAGAGGAGGAAAGGCCTGAAAGGAACAAATATAAAGTAGAAGAAGAAGAAGATGCATAAGAGTATGTTCTATCCTCTGCACTCTCTGGGTCAGTAACACATGGAGAAGATACATGGCTTATTGATAGTGGTGCTTCAAATCACATGACAGGACAAAAGAAGACTCTTTCAAGACTTGAAGATAAGACCTCTCCACAGAAGGTATCTTTAGGAGATGACTATCAATATCCCATCAAGGGAATTGGTGAAGCAAGCTACAAGCTTGATTCTGGGACTCCATTGAAGATGAAGGAAATATACTATGTACCAAGGTTGAAGAAGAATTTACTTTCCATCTCAACATTAGATAAGAAAGGTTATAGGGTTTCATTCATAGATGGACAAGTACTCATGTTCCCCAAAGGGAAATCAATTGAGGATGCAATTGTTATTGGTGAAGAGGAAGTAGGCCTATACAAACTCAAGGGTCATCCAAAAGATTCCCTTGTTCATGAATCCACTAGCCCAAGTGAGCTATGGAATAGGATGCCTGCTCACATTAACTACAAATCACTACCTCATGTGAGCAAGGTTGTTATAGGAATACCAGATTTGAAGATTGATTATAAAGGCACATGCAAAGTATGTGCAAAAGGGAAGAATATCAAGAAACCATTTCCAAAGATTGAAACAAAGACTAAAAGTACTTTGGAATTGATCCACTCAGATGTATATGGTCCCATACCCTCCACATCTTTGAGTGGATATAATTACTAACTTACATTCAATGATGACTATTTAAGAAAAACTTGGATATACTTTATGAAAGGAAAAGATGAAGTCTTTGGAAAGTTCAAGGAATTCAAAGCCTTGATAGAAAATCATTCAGCAAAGAAGATCAAGACACTCAGGACAGATAATGGTAGAGAATATACTTCAAAATATTTTGAAGTCTTTTGTAAAGAAGCTAGAATCAGAAGGGAACTAACCACTCCCTACAATCCTCAACAAAATGGTGTTGCGGAGAGAAAGAATAAAACCATTATGGAAGCAGTGAAGACAATGATACATGATCAAGATCTACATATGCATCTATGCGCTGAAGCAGCCAGGACAACATTCTATGTGTAGAATAGACTATTTCATAGTGCCCTTGAATTCAATACTTTAGAAGAAGTGTTCACGGGGAAAAATCCTGAGGTAAGCCACCTCAAGATATTTGGGTGCCCAGTATATATTCACATTCCAAAATAAAAGAGAACCAAGTTGGACCCTTCTGGAAAGAAGGGAATAATTGTTGGATATTGTGAAGCATCCAAAGCATTCAGAATATACATCCCAGTATTCCATCATATGGAAATTAGTAGGGATGTGACATTTGATGAAGAAGCAGCTCTCAAAATATCTAGGAAGTGCCAGTATGAATAATTATATATGGAAGATGCACCTTCCAAAACTATAGAAGTTGCACCCATTCCTCAAGATGCAACACTAGAAGAGCATGACACGTTAGAACCACAAGAACCCGCTACCTTAAACATATCAAGAAAAAGAAAGCCATCATGGGAAAGATACATTATTCAGGGAGCAGAAAAGTATGGAGCTCCTGAAGGTTCCAAAAGAGTAAGTAAGAAACCAAAGCCATTCTCCAACTATGTGGCTTTGATGTGTGATCTTGTAGATCAACAACCCACTAGTTATGATGAGGCAGCTCATAAGAAAGAGTGGGCAGAGGCAAGCACAGAGGAGTACCAATCAATAATGAAGAATGATGTTTGGAATATAGTTCCCAAATGTTGAATATTGTAACTTCTAAGAATATTATATTTGTACATTATTTATTCCGGAGATGTTCCATCCCTCCGAGGTGATTCTATTATGTATCCGGAGATGTTTATTCCTCCGAGGAGTTGTGGAAACTAGGGTTATTAGACCCACCATGTGGGGGTCGGCCCAGTCAGTTATAATAGGGTATTTAACCTAATGGTTAAATACGAGCCTACATGTACTTGTGTAAAATATATGTCAAAGTAGTGTATAAATAGAGGAGGTGTGTTCCTCATTTGATACACTCACACACTTGAAAAGAGGAGCACTTGTCTGGGAGATTTGCTAAGGAGGATTAGAAGGAGGGAGCACATCTTGTATTTTGGCTTATCATCTTATTGAGGAAAGCTTTGCTGGGTTTTCTACCCCATGAGGGTTTCCCAGGATAAATCTGTGTCTCTTGTGTTTATGATATGATTGTTGTTTCGTCAATGATCCTGTATATGCTATTATTGTGAAATAGAATGTAATGCTGCTATTTTTTGTCTTAGCATATTGAATTTTAACATGGTATCAGAGCTAACCTGAAGGAAGACAAGGTATGGCACTTACGACACTTGCTTTACTTCCGACAATTTGAAGGTTAGGGTTTTACATAGCAAAAACCAGTCATCGTGGAACTTTCACTATAAATCCATTTTTGCGAAGGTTCAAGGTCTGAAAAGTTTACAGGTCGAATATAACATCCCCAGGTACCTTGTGTCCAAAGGGCACCCTCAGATTCGTTGTGCTTTATGAGTTATGATCAATACAAGTTAGGGTTTCTGCCTCTTACAGATCTCATTCAAAATCAGGTGACCTTGGAAAAAAGGTCATAACTTGGGCTTGGAAGCTCCAAAGGAAATTTCGTAAAAAAGTTACAGGTAGTACACAGACTGTACTATCTCAGAAAACGTTTTCAGAGGCCGAAGGTGAACCAGTGACACGTGGCATGCTATACAAGTTCGCTCACCTGTTTTATCCCATAAACAGGTCACATTGCGACACTTGGCATAACTCTCTCTCAGAGAGTCCAATTGAGGTCAGACCTATCAGGATGGAAATATAACAAGGATATCTATCTCAAGAAAAATTTTCAGAGGCCGAAGATCAAACAGTGACACGTGGCATGCCGTACAAGTTCGCTCTCCTGTTTTATCCCATAAACAGGTCACGTTGCGACACTTGGCATAACTCTCTCTCAGAAAATCCAATTGAGGTCAGACCTGTTAGGATAGAAAGATGACAGGTCAGGATACTGCAGAAAAAGTTTTTAGACCCTGTGGAGCAAAAATTTCAGAGTTATAGCAGAAGCAATCAGGTGCATATTTCTGTCAAAACAGAATTATTTTTAGCACCTTTATTCATGGCTTCCGAAATTTAGGGTTTCAGAGAAAGTTGGAATTTTTTGAAGTCTGTAACCACGGCTGGAAGCTCCTCAGAAAAATAAGAGTTTAGAGCCTTGTATTGAACCTTTTGATTGGACAGAAGGGTGGGCTTCATCAAACCCTAGTTCGGGTTCCTGTCCAGAAGATCCAGAAGTTTCGAAGGCAATTTTGAGGGGTCAAATTTTGGAGATTTCAAAATTGAAGAATGCTAGGTTGATCAGCTCAACAAGACACATTCTTCCATCCATTCAGAAGTATGAAAGTCAAAGATTGAATTTTTAGGGTTTCTTTAGCAAACCCTAATCAAGCTCCAGATCAAGTTTCAGGGGGAGTTGAGGCTAAGGACTTACATAAGAAGACTACAAAAAGTCTCGATAGGTATGACTTAAGGAGGTTCAGGTACATTACAAAAGACAAATCAAGTTCCATGACCATGACAACATGAAGACAAAGACTCACGAGGTATGTATGACTTTGTTATATTATGTTTAACCTACGAGACATGCAGGTTCTAGCTCAGGATCTCTAAATCATTGAAGAGATTGTTTAGGTATGTTGTACATAACTAAGCAGGTATACTAATCCAGGTATGTTTTCCTATGTCATGTTAGAATATTACCTTGTGTAAGTATACTTGGTATGATTGGTTAGTAATCAAGGGTTTATGCATATTATGTCTCTTATCTTGGTTGATGATTTAACTAACTAGATCAAACAAGAATATGCATGAGTAAAAGAAGACTTCCTTGAAACCTTGAATACTAATGATCATGACTGTACATATTCAAGATTATTTAGAATTAGAATGTTTTGATAATATTGAGAATATACTAATGAATGTATGTTTGTGTATGAGATCATGAGGATGACACTAGTGTACACTTGAGCATGCACAGTGGTACAGAATGAATAGAAGTTCAGAAGACATACAGAAGATCAAGCGGGAGGCAACCACACAAACATAAAAGATAAGTATTTGAGTTGTTATTAGAAATAGTAAATGATATTGCTTGTATGCATATTTGTATTCCTAGAATATATCATGCTGAGTGTAAACATTCATAAAGCATTGAACAGTATACTACTAATATGCATATGATTGGTAAGTTGGACAAACATTCCATTGTTGCTTGTCTAGAATGAAACCTCTTTGCTGACATGCTGAGAGCTGTGCACACTCTCAATAGTATGTTCTGGTAGAGATGGAAGGCATCTAGATAGCCACTGTATGCATACAGGATATGGGAAAGTGTTGTGCCAAAGTATTGGTCAAAATAGTTGCATAACTATGTAAATGATATCTATATGCATAATAGGTTATCATGTCAATATGATTTGATGATTATGAAGTATTACTAATCATGTACTTAATTTTGATTTGTAGGAAAGATCATGATGAATGATGAACACTGAACAAGCGATGGATGTTCAACAAAAGAAACACACTATAGAAGGCTTGTGGCTAGAAGATTCTCTTAGAAAGAAGGAAGAGAATCATGATGAGATGTTTTCTCCAAGTGGCTAGATAAGACCATTATCTTAATGGTGTAATTAAAGAAGAAGTGTGAATCAGATTCTGTATGGGTTCCCAGGATCGATAATCAATTGATGAGCTTAATGATCACCATGGGTGGTGTGGATCTCAACCTTTGCTACAAGGTTGAATATGGCTTCTATACACATATGACATGGATGCAAGAAAGAAATCACCACAGAGTTCGAATGATTTTGAGGCTCATATTAGTAGACCCATCTGACGAGAGATGGCACAGATAGATATGCAGAAGATCACTCAATGCTGAGTGTGAATAATGGACAATTGACAGCTTCATGACAAAGCTTGGGCTTTACCAGAAGTAAATCTATTCCTAACCTTTACCTTAAGGTTGTGGATGATGAACCTATCATACCATTATTGTATGATGATGATCTCTTTCTGACAAGGAATGAGAAACAGGTCATGAAAATGGCTGCAGAAATGAAAAATGAAAGGTCTCAGATTAATGCACTACTTCTTAGGTCTAGAAGTATGGCAAGATCCAAAAGGAATCTTTTAATTCAAAGTAAGTATGATGTGAAGTCTCTAAAAAGATTTGATATGTTGGAGTATAAAGCCATGGCCACTCCCATGGACTCCAACTTGAAGTTGTTAGTTAATGACTCATCGTATTTAGTGGACCTAACCCTATATAGACAAATCATTGGGTCATTGATGCATATAACAAATACTAGGCCAGATATATGCTTTGCTGCAAATACCCTAAGTCAATATCTAGTAGAACCTAGAAAGGTTCACTTAATAACTACAAAGCATGTAGTGAGGTACCTAAAAGGTACATTAGATTTTGGTCTATATTATCTTGGAGGTCATGAACTCCGTTTACATGGTTACTCGAATTCTAATTGGGCAGGAAGTGCCTCAGACAGAAAGAGTACATCAGGTGGATATTATAGTCTTGAATCTGCCATGATCTCATGGTTCAGCAAGGAACATTCTAGTGTGGCTCTCAGTAATGCTGAAGCAGAATATATATATAGCTGTCTGCTCTGCCAGCTGTGAAGCACTGTGGCTTCAGAAGCTATTATATGGAGTGTTTGACTTAGAAATGAATTCCACTATGATTATGTGTGACATTCAAAACTGCATCAAGATAGAAAATCTTGTATTCCACAATAAGTCAAAAACACATAGAGATCCGATACTTCTATATACGAGATATGGTGCAGAGAGGAGCTATCAAGCTCGAGTATATAAGCACTGAGGATCAGATTGCTAATATCTTGACTAAACCTATGTCTCGAGTAAAGTTTGAATACTTCCGAGACAAGCTTGGTATAGTCCAGAAGGACCCTCCTCGAAAGGGGGAGTAGCATAGTATCTGATAACAAGTCTGTCTCATCAATAATGAGGTTACCTATTTACTGCACCTAGTTACTTAGAATTATTTAGATTTAGGAATCTTATATTTTTTTTTTGAAGATAGATGTATACATGCTTTTTATGATAGATGTTATGCATGTTTTGATGAGGAGGATACATGTTTTGTTATACATGTTTTGATGATGAGGATACATGTTTTGTTATACATGTTTTGATGATGAGGATACATGTTTTGTTATACATGTTTTGATGATGAGGATATATGTTTTGATGATGAGGATACATGATTGACACATGTTTTGATGAAGTTCTTGGTAAACATGTGAGGGGATTGGATCATCCCTGGACTTCAATCCGAAAGAAGAGCCGTAGACGTATGTCTTCGAGAATGAAGTCCTTGGTGGACTTGAGGGGATTGGATCATCCCTGGACTTCAGTCCTAAAGAGAGCCGTAGACGTATGTCTTCGAGAATGAAGTCCTTGGTGGACTTGCGGGGATTGGATCATCCCTGGACTTCAGTCCTAAAGAGAGTTGTAGACGTATGTCTTCGAGAATGAAGTCCTTGGTGGACTTGAGGGGATTGGATCATCCCTGGACTTCAGTCCTAAAGAGAGCCGTAGACGTATGTCTTCGAGAATGAAGTCCTTGGTGGACTTGAGGGGATTGGATCATCCCTGGACTTCAGTCCTAAAGAGAGCCGCAGACATATGTCTTCGAGAATGAAGTCCTTGGTGGACTTGAGGGGATTGGATCATCCCTGGAATTCAGTCCTAAAGAGAGTCGTAGACGTATGTCTCCGAGAACAAAATCCTGAATGAACAGGTAAGGGGATTGGATCGTCCTCGAACTTTAGTCCTTTGAATTGAGCCGTAGACATGATGTCTCCGAGAACTAAATCCTGAATGAACAGGTAAGGGGATTGGATCGTCCTCGGACTATGGTCCTTTGAATTGAGCCGTAGACATGAGGTCTCCGAGAATTGAATGATAGGACTGGATCATCCCTGGACTTCGGTTCAAAAGGTACATGATAGGACTGGATCGTCCCTGGAATTCGGTTCAAAAGGTACATGATAGGATTGGATCGTCCCTGGACTTTGGTTCAAAAGGTACATGATAGGACTGGATCGTCCCTGGACCTCGGTTCAAAATGTACATGACAAATCCTAGAATTGTTCTAGGTTACATCCAGCATGAAACAGGGTTGGCTCTGTAGATGTGATACATCCATCATGAAATAGGGCTGGCTCTGTAGATATGATACATCCAGCATGAAACAGGGTTGGCTCTGTAGATGTGATACATCCAGCATGAGACAGGGGTGGCTCTATAGATATGATACATCCAGCATGAAACAGGGCTGGCTCTGTAGATGTGATACATCCAGCATGAAACAGGGCTGGCTCTGTAGATGTGATACATCCAGCATGAAACAGGGCTGGCTCTGTAGATGTGATACATCCAGCATGAAACAGGGTTGGCTCTGTAGATGTGATACATCCAGCATGAAACAGGGCTGGCTATGTAGATATGATACATCCAGCATGAAACAGGGCTGGCTCTATAGATGTGATACATCCAGCATGAAACAAGGCTGGCTCTGTAGATGTGATACATCCAACATGAAACAGGGATGGCTCTGTAGATGTGATACATCCAGCATGAAACAGGGCTGGCTCTGTAGATGTGATACATCCAGCATGAAACAGGGCTGGCTCTGTAGATATGATACATCCAGCATGAAACAGGGCTGGCTCTGTAGATGTGATACATCCAGCATGAAATAGGGCTGGCTCTGTAGATGTGATACATCCAGCATGAAACAGGGCTGGCTCTGTAGATGTGACACATCCAGTATGAAAAAGGACTGGCTCTGTGGTGGTAAATCCTAGATCTGATCTAGGTCACATCCAGTATGAAAAAGGACTGGCACTGTGGTTGGGATTGGATCGTCCCTAGACATGAGACTTGTCTTAAAGAGATAAGGATTGATCATCCTGGAACTTGATCTGGATTGCATCATCCATGGACCTATGTCCTAAAGAGAGCAGGATTGATCATCCTGTAATATGATCGTGTGATGACGATGCTGCCGATCGTGTATGCTGATTGTATGATGATGATGTTGATCGTGTGATGACGATGCTACTGATCGTGTGATGACGATGCTGATCGCATGATGACGATGCTGATCGTGTGATGACGATGCTGCCGATCGTGTGATGACGATGTTGATCGTATGATGACGATGTTGTTGATCGTGTGATGACGATGCTAATCGTATGATGACGATGTTGATCATATGATGACGATGCTGCTGATCGTGTGATGACGATGCTGATGATCGTGTGATGACGATGCTGATGATCGTGTGATGACGATGCTGATGATCGTGTGATCGTGTGATGACGATGATGATGACGATGCTGATGATCGAGTAATATCAACTCTGATGATGTTGATGTTCCAGTAACTAGTTGAGTTACTGATGATGATGAATTAAAGAAAGCTTCCGATGATATATAGATGATTTAGTCAATGACTCCTTGCTCCTGCAGATGTTGTTATAATATCCTTCTCGTTAAGGGGGAGTGTTGAATATTGTAACTTCTAAGAATATTATATTTGTACATTATTTATTCCGGAGATGTTCCATCCCTTCGAGGTGATTCTATTATGTATCCGAAGATGTTTATTCCTCCGAGGAGTTGTGGCAACTAGGGTTATTAGACCCACCATGTGGGGGTCGGCCCAGTCAGTTATAATAGGGTATTTAACCTAATGGTTAAATACGATCCTACATGTACTTGTGTAAAATATATGTCAAAGTAGTGTATAAATAGAGGAGGTGTGTTCCTCATTTGATACACTCACACACTTGAAAAGAGGAGCACTTGTCTGGGAGATTTGCTAAGGAGGATTAGAAGGAGGGAGCACATCTTGTATTTTGGCTTATCATCTTATTGAGGAAAGCTTTGCTGGGTTTTCTACCCCATGAGGGTTTCCCAGGATAAATCTGTGTCTCTTGTGTTTATGCTATGCTTGTTGTTTCTTCAATGATCCTGTATATGCTATTATTGTGAAATAGAATGTAATGCTGCTATTTTCTGTCTTAGCATATTGAATTTTAACACCAAACCAAAGAACAAAAGTGTGGTATCCTCCAAATGGATATACAAAATAAAGCATGCTGCGGATGGTAGCATTGAAAAGTATAAGGCAAGATTAGTGGCCATAGGATTCTCTTAGAAAGAAGGAATGACTATGAAGAGAAATTTGCACTAGTTGCAAGGTACACTTCCATTAGAACCATCATGGCACTTGCATCCATGATGAAGTGGGAATTACACCATATGGATGTGAGACAACTTTCCTGAATGGTGTGATTGAAGAATAAGTGTACATAGAACAACCACAAGGATTTGAGGTTGAAGATAGAAGAACCCACGTTTGCAGACTGAAAAAGAAATTATATGGGTTGAAGCAAGCTCCCAGAGCTTGGTATGGAAGAATTGACAGTTTCTTGACAAGCTTAGGCTTTACCAAAAGTAAAGTTGATCCTAATATTTATCTCAAGGTTATGGATGATGAACCTGTCATATTGTTTCTATATGTGGATGATCTATTTCTGACTGGAAATGAGAAATAGATTACGAGTGCAAGAAGAATCTCTCTACAGAGTTTGAGATGAAAGATCTCGAATTGATGCACTACTTCCTAGGTTTGAAATTATGGCAAGGCCTAGAAGGAATCTTTCTCAACCAAGGAAAGTATGTTGTGGAAATCTTGAAAATATTTGATATGTTGGAATGTAAAGCCATGGCCACTCCCATGGATTCCAACTTGAAGCTATTAGCTAATGACTCATCAGAGTTAGTGGATGCAACTCCGTACAAATAGATTATTGGGTCATTGATGTATCTGACGAATACTAGGCCAGATATATGCTTTGCTATGAACACCTTGATTCAGTATCTGTTTGAGCCCATACATGTTCACCTGATAGATGCAAAGTATGTGATGAGGTACCTAAAGGGTAGGATAGAATTTGGTCTATATTATATTGGATCATGACTTCATATTGTATGGTTACATAGATGTTGATTGGGAAGGAAGTGTATTAGACAGAAAGAGCACATCAGGTGGATGTTATTGTTTGGGATCTGCCATGATCTCATGGTTTAGTAGGAAGTAGTCTAGTGTGGCTCTCAGCACAATTGAAGCAGAATATATAGCTGCTTTCTCTACTAGTTGTGAAGCAATATGGCTTCGGAAGTTATTATCAGGATTGTTTGACTTAGATATGGAACCCACTGTGATCCTTTGTGACACCAGAGTTGTATCAAGATGACAGAGAATCCATTATTCCATGATAAGTCAAAGCACATAGAGATCTAATATTTTTATATACAGTATATGGTGCAGAAAGGAGCTATAAAGCTCGATTATGTGAGCACTAACATACAAGTTGCTGATATATTGACCAAACCTCTGTCTTGAGTACAGTTTGAGTATTTCCAAGACAAGATTGGTGTAGTTCAGAAGGATCCTCCTCGAAAGGGGGAGTGATATGGTCGATGATGATATGTGGATACTGTAACATCTCCATATGTAGAATCTCCATAATTGCTGGTATTATTTTGGAGATCTGAAAACAAATAATAATTTTCCTCCTCTAACCATAAAATCACTCATGCATTAGTAATATAAAAAGACCTCAAACATTTATAGTCTTCTTTCATTGCTACTGTGTAACATACCTTTATAAGTTTATTTAATATCATTGGTAATCACTACAATTGATATTCAAATCGATAGTGCTTACAAACTTCATGTAACATACCTCAAAATTCCAACACTTTAATCATATTTTTAAGATAAGATCAGATTTATACTAACATCTTTTAAACATAACATTGGTTAACTATTCATTGAAACTTGTATCATCATTCATATCTTTGCAACCTCTTCATCCTACCTTGATCATTTATATCATTTAGTGAATCACCATCTCCTTCAACCATACATTTAATCTCATGACATCAGGGAATTCCCATAACAATTACATATCCACAACAATAACACATACACACATAAGAAGAGAACAATTTCAGGTGGTTCACCCCTCTTGGGCTACGTCCACAAAGGCAGGTCATTTTATTGATTTGTCGAGACAACAGTTTACATTCTACAACATCTTTTGCTGCATCATTGTTGACCTTTCTTTACCTAATCTTCTCCTAGAGGACCCTTAATATTTATACAACATTTAACCTGAGATATTCAATGACAATGCTGAAATCAAATAATAATATTTATACCACTTTTAACCTTATTTATTCAGCAATAATGTTGAGATCGTATATCAAAATGAATAAAATGTTTATACAGCATTTAACCTAGGATCTCCAACAATAATGCTGAGATCAACGACAAATTGTAAAGTATGATGTAGACATAGGGATTGAGATGAGATCCTCAACGCTCAAGATGATATGAATGACACATTTAATATCTAATATATTTACAGGATTTGAGTTGATATCCTCAACATTTAAGCTGATATCAATTACACAAGTAATATAGGATATATTTATAAGGTTTGATCTGAGTTCCTCAGTGTTCAAGCTAGGATCAGTTACACAATGTAATATATAATATATTTATCCGTCCAACTGGAATTGGATAATAACTTAATGTATAATATATAGTAGCGATCCAACTAGGATTGAGTATCATACATAGTAAAATCAGAGTTTAAAGGAGGAAACACAAACAGAGTTCATAGCATTAAGGAAATACAATACAAAAAGGAATGCAGAGTTTCGCATGACTTACTTGTAGGTGTAATGTGTAGACGATACCATATCTCTACTATGCAGTGTTCATTTTTCCTTTATACGCAGAGATCGTAATCCCCTAAACATCGAGGTCGCTTATCCTACTTGTAGGTGTAATGTGTAGACGATACCATATCTCTACTATGCAGTGTTCATTTTTCCTTTATACGCAGAGATCGTATTCCCCTAAACATCGAGGTCGCTTATCTCCCATATGCAGAGATCTTTTTTTTTGTTCCTCAGTAGAGATTCCTCTCCTCCATTTGCAGAAGTCGATTATCTTCTATGCGAAGCGATCTTATATTCTCTATGCAGAGAATCATCTTTCCCCAAATGAAAATTTCACTCATACATGGCTCGTCTTAGAGCAGAGATCGCTCATCGATGGAGAATGTATGGTGCAGCAATCCCCTTTGGAGGATCCGCCCCTCCAGTAAATTTAGATGGCGAAATCTTGGAGGTCGTGGGAGCCAAGCTCCATAGAATAATGCATCCAGGATCGTCACTGTATAACTATCAAGACACCTCTATCCCAAACATCAAAATATAGTTACTCGAAACGCCATTACCTTATTGATAATTGCCAAGCAAATATTACCAAGGATTGGCAGATCTTATATCTTTAAAAATAACAAATTGTGGTAGAGATCTACAGAACACAAGTACAACCAATGGGTCGATTCCTCCATAAGTGGAGAGCAGGGTATACTATATAACAAAAGATAGAACAAAAGACATTCTGGAATACTACAATCACTTACAGTGATTTCTACAAAACGAAAGGGTAGGGTATATATGTACCTGGAAGAAAAAGATACCTGAAAACTGTAAAATCTTACAGATATTAAGTGACAAATCAAGAACTGTATTCATTTGTATATCCCACAGGGATAACTATCGTCCGACACATTCTTCTACCGGCGAGATCCTTTCTGGATGCACTTTTCTTGCTATCACGGAACATTGAATTTCACACAGGGCTTCCTCCCTTCTAGATCCAAACCGGGTTCTAGTTTTTGTGGTAGAGATCATTGCACCCAGTGAAGATAGAGACAGGAAAGCAATTCTTGCTTGGCCCTCAACAAAAATACAGAGTTATCCCTTCATGTCGGGCAAAATCACCCTCTCTCTCTAATGGTTTTTTCCCCCCTCCTTATTTTCGCAGAGATCCCTATCATATGTAGATGTCGCCCTCCCTACCAGAGAGATCTTGGTGCCTTTTTCCCTTCCGTTTTCTTCCCCTTGGTAATATCTCCCCTAAAAACACTGACAGGCCGTCCTTAAATGGCATTCAAGATTTTACCTCTCCTTGGAGAGTCCGCCGAATCCACGAGAGAATCCCTCATTTCTCGATCTGTCGATCTGTTGAGCAGGTCGTGGAACAAAAGAGGGAGTGGTTAAGCTCTTTCACGCCGAGCGTTTAAGAGATAGTGGAAGTGTAAGTAATTACTCTTAGTGTCGGTTAATATTGGGCATTAAGTTCTTTAAATGAACCTTGGGGGAGTCAAAACGGGGTTAGGGATCCAAGGTAATCCTACGATAGTCATGTCTTTTTTTTTTTTTTTTAATATCTAATACGCAGACTTTAGTTAATATAATTAATTCTCTTCATCCCTTATCTTTGGCATATAAATCCACCAATTCTGATTGCGTTGGATACTATCTACATATACATATCCATTATGGATTATATATATTATAATATAATCACATGTATCATTCGCAATTACATAAACCACCTATATATAGGTAAATAATCACATACACATGCATAGATGTTCACTATGACAACTCTTTTAGTTCGTCTTCCTCATGTATATATATATATATCACCTATATATATATATATATATATTTATCTCTTTTTAATAGATGTGTCTTTCGCATATATATATATATACATAGCTATAGATAAATGCACATGTATAGTTGTTTATTTAGTTCGTTTTTGGATCTATTAGTCACCGTTGTCTCCACACTCAAAGATAAGCCTTATAGCTTATTAGGTGGTTGCGACGACTAGCCTCCTCCTCAATTCATGATGACGACACTTATTACCTCAGGTTACATTGTAAACCCAAAACTTACAATGTTTCTACTGGTGGGGCCTTGTCCTTAAGCTCCTTACCAGAAGAATAAATACAATATAATCAAGTACATAACAAATTAATAGGGTATTAGAGGCGGGATATTACATCCTTCTCCCCTTAAGAATAACACCGTCCTCGGTGTTGTTCTTTTCAGTAGATCGTATTTTTCTCTTGAGTCATCTTCTGCTTGCTTTGTTATTTCTATTTTGGCCTTCTTGAGTCTTTCATGAACTTTTTGCGAGTCACTTTCGATCAAACCTGCATTTTCGACTACAAGGCCAGAATTCCAAGGAATCGTAAAATATTTCATCAATATCGTAATCAAACTCAGAGCATAAATAATGAGTCATTTTTGCAACACGACACTTTACAATTCATAAAATATATTTTAGTCTTTTATTTGTGCTTTTATTACCACAATCACACATAATTCTAGTGCTTTCAATAATGTAGGCTACTAATTTAATCCAAAACACATCATGCACTTTATCCCATAAATTCTTGCCGAACACCCCAGTGCTCACACAACAATTCTTTCAGATATTTCTTGCCTAACACCATAGTGCTCACGCAGCAATACTTTCAGATATTTCTTGCCTAACACCACAGTGCTCACGCAACAATGCTTTCCGATATTTCTTTCCTAACACCACAGTGCTCACGCAGCAATACTTTCCGATATTTCTTGCCTAACACCACAGTGCTCACGCAACAATACTTTCAGATATTTCTTGCCTAACACCACAGTGCTCACGCAACAATACTTTCTCTCATGCATACTAAGCAGCATCCTGCCTCCCGCATATGCATTTTATTATAGTTTGCCTAGGTCTTTACAGCCGGCTGATTCATTCGAGAATCCTGGCGGCTGTCAACTCCCTGATTTCCAAGGAATGTTTTAGTGCCATTAATGCACTATTACATAATTCCCCTCAAGCCTTCCCACTTGAATTCCGAAATTTATTTCCCCTCAAGCCTCCTCGCTCGACTCGAGGAAAATCTCTTTCAATTTATCGATTATTTCGTCATATACATTTTGTAACCATACGATTACTCCGACCCATTTGGCCTAGATATTTATTCAATCAATAATTATCAAACTTAAAGAGTAAATAACAGTTCTGATGTGGACCTTAAATCCTCACCCCCTTACTTTACCATGCATAAAATTTATGCTCTTGTCTTTCCACAGGTTCCACCGAATTTCGACCATATGCCTAATTCACCTGTTAACAACAAAATAAAATATTTGTAAGGAGATCTTTTTCTATGCGTAAAATAAAGGAAATAAAAGAAATTCATCCTCCACATTGTACTATCCATACTTGATCAAAACATTCTCTTCTTACTAAGCTTTTGTGAGTGAAAAACACGCTGGTATATACCTTGTTTGAACTGTCAAGTACATTTATCATCCATCTCAAAAACAATCAAAAAGAAAAAAAAACTCTGTTTGATCAAACAATAAGAATAATTATCTTTGAAGGAGAATTTCCATGGTCATATTTTCTACTTCGAAGTAATGCAGTCCTCTTCATACTAACCTCGGTAATAACCTGTACCTGGAATATGCCACCAAGACACATTGCGCCACATCATCATAAATTAGCATAATCAAATTACAAAATGATTCATAGTGAATACTAAGAACCGGTGAGAGTTATTTCATTTGGTGACTTCCTTCCTCCTTACGAAATCCGGAGACTAGGGTTAAACCCTAGATTGTCAAGTCTCACAATTTATTTGGAAGGACGGTATGTCTCCCTAATTCTCATTCGAATCCTATTTAGATATACCACTTTTGTATGCACTAACATCAATACATTATTTTACATATATATGTATGTACTTGCACACGTTTATAACAATAACTTCCTACCTTTCGTTTGCACCCACATGCAAGGTTACAAGCGTGCTTCAATGTCACACAACAATATTATGATTTCTTCATAATTAGAGAATATTCATGCTTCAGTTACATGCTTTATTCTCGTTGGCTCTTCCTGCAACATGTACTTTACAGCATTCATCATTTAAGGATCAGTAGCAGTTCACGAATTTACAAACTTGCTTGTGAAAGTAACTTGTTCACGACCATCCCAATTTTCTCAAATCTTAAGGACCTTTAAACTTGTCTTAAATCCTACTTAATGGATCTTTTTACAAATATAGGATGCTTAGATTGTTCATCTAAATTATAAAGTTATTCCTTGTAGCAACATAAAGACGTCGGAAATTACTACATTCTATTAACTTGTAAGAGTATTTTTATGTTGGTTCTAGGTTTCCAATACTCGTATTCGTATCACACAGCATACTTTTGTTTTCCGTCTACACATTTAATACGTGAGCCACTAAAATTTTATCCCTTAACAAAATAATCATTTTGACAAATATATATATAATTGTGTACGGATAGCAAGTCATTCTAAATCTTGGAAAGAAACATGTACTCATGCATCATAACACCTAAACAGAATGCACCTGAATATATATATTTATCTTCTTAGTGATAAATGATACCCTACACTTCCTAGTTGATGCTTTAAGAACAAAATCTTAATGTCAACGTAATGATGCTTCCTTCATTACAAAAATATTAACTGTCTCAGTTACGGTTTCCTATATTACCACTATGTTAATGTTCATACATCACAATGCTTTAAAAACCCCTTTTTTCACATCTGAATATACTTTCTCCTATACATGCAATAATAAAATATCCTCATTTGTGTAGTATTGATTTACTTAAATGTCAGGGTAGGAATACCATTGCTCAATAATATTTTTGCAATTGGGTATAATTTAGTTAATTACTCAAGCAAACTTTCGGTCACATCCGTATCCTGTTCTTCGTCCATATAACTACACATATATTTAGTCACCTGCTAACAAGAGGTCTATTTTTCTATAGTGGTATACCCAATTTAGTTTTGAGAACCAAGGGTTAAGGTTATTTACCCACCCTTTCCACTAACAATATTTAGCTAATTCTGCAACATAATAAACATTCTTTGGGGCATCCCTATCAAGGAAATATTCATAAGTAGCACATGCATAGTAAGTATATGCACAACCCTAGTCTATCAAGGTACATAAGTAGTGGACAAATATACTTTGTACCTAGATCTCTTTTAAAACATAATGTTTCGGCAATAGAGACTTACTTTCAATCAACCCATGGATGCCTTATCGGTTACCTGAAGGTGGATTTGTTTAGTTGCATCTCCTAGGCAGAATTCCTCCCTTGGTTTAAACAACCTTATATTTCTCTTCCTCGCGCTGAGCCCAACTAAGCCCGAATGTTTGCAACCTATGCTCCGATACCATATGTAACATCTCCTTATGTAGAATCTCCATAATTGCTGGTATTATTTTGGAGATCTGAAAACAAATAATAATTTTCCTCCTCTAACCATAAAATCACTCATGCATTAGTAATATAAAAAGACCTCAAACATTTATAGTCTTCTTTCATTGCTACTGTGTAACATACCTTTATAAGTTTATTTAATAACATTGGTAATCACTACAATTGATATTCAAATCGATAGTACTTACAAACTTCATGTAACATACCTCAAAATTCCAACACTTTAATCATATTTTTAAGATAAGATCAGATTTATACTAACATCTTTTAAACATAACATTGGTTAACTATTCATTGAAACTTGTATCATCATTCATATCTTTGCAACCTCTTCATCCTACCTTGATCATTTATATCATTTAGTGAATCACCATCTCCTTCAACCATACATTTAATCTCATGACATCAGGGAATTCCCATAACAATTACATATCCACAACAATAACACATACACACATAAGAAGAGAACAATTTCAGGTGGTTCACCCCTCTTGGGCTACGTCCACAAAGGCAGGTCATTTTATTGATTTATCGAGACAACAGTTTACATTCTACAACATCTTTTGCTGCATCATTGTTGACCTTTCTTTACCTAATCTTCTCCTAGAGGACCCTTAATATTTATACAACATTTAACCTGAGATATTCAATGACAATGCTGAAATCAAATAATAATATTAATATAATATTTATACCACTTTTAACCTTATTTATTTAGCGATAATGTTGAGATCGTATATCAAAATGAATAAAATGTTTATACAGCATTTAACCTAGGATCTCCAACAATAATGCTGATATCAACGACAAATTGTAAAGTATGATGTAGACATAGGGATTGAGATGAGATCCTCAATGCTCAAGATGATATGAATGACACATTTAATATCTAATATAAGAAAAGTTATTAACGCCCAACACCGAGGGATTTACCATGAAACCAGGAGCCAAGTCAAACGGGCCCCACAAATCCTCCATCACCCAAGCACCCAAGCACCCAATGCCAAAGGCTCCTCTCTTACCCTATTAATTTGTTATGTACTTGATTATATTGTATTTATTCTTCTGGTAAGGAGCTTAAGGACAAGGCCCCACCAGTAGAAACATTGTAAGTTTGGGGTTTACAATGTAACCTGAGGTAATAAGTGTCGTCGTCATGAATTGAGGAGGAGGCTAGCCGTCGCAACCACCTAATAAGCTATAAGGCTTATCTTTGAGTGTGGAGACAACAGTGACTAATAGATCCAAAAACGAACTAAATAAACAACTATACATGTGCATTTATCTATAGCTATGTATATATCTATATATATATATATATATATATATATATGCGAAAGACACATCTATTAAAAAGAGATAAATATATATATATATAGGTGATATATATTAATACATGAGGAAGACGAACTAAAAGAGTTGTCATAGTGAACATCTATGCATGTGTATGTGATTATTTACCTATATATAGGTGGTTTATGTAATTGCGAATGATACATGTGATTATATTATAATATATATAATCCATAATGGATATGTATATGTAGATAGTATCCAATGCTATCAGAATTGGTGGATTTATATGCCAAAGATAAGGGATGAAGAGAATTAATTATATTAACTAAAGTCTGCGTATTAGATATTAAAAAAAAAAAAAAAAGACATGATTATCGTAGGATTACCTTGGATCCCTAACCTCGTTTTGACTCCCCCAAGGTTCATTTAATGAACTTAATGCCCATTATTAACCGACACTAAGAGTAATTACTTACACTTCCACTATCTCTTAAACGCTCGGCGTGAAAGAGCTTAACCACTCCCTCTTTTGTTCCACGACCTGCTCAATAGATCGACAGACCGAGAAATGAGGGATTCTCTCATGGGTTCGGCGGACTCTCCAAGGAGAGGTAAAGTCTCGAATGCCATTTAAGGATGGCCCGTCAGTGTTTTTAGGGGAGATATTACCAAGGGGAAGAAAACGGAAGGGAAAAAGGCACCAGGATCTCTATGGTAGGGAGGGCGACATCTACATATGATAGGGATCTCTGCGAAAATAAGGAGGGGGAAAAAAACCATTAGAGAGAGAGGGTGATTCTGCCCAACATGAAGGGAGAACTCTGTATTTTTGTTGAGGGCCAAGCAAGAATTTCTTTCCTGTCTCTATCTTCACTGGGTGCAATGATCTCTACCACAAAACTAGAACCCGGTTTGGATCTAGAAGGGAGGAAGCCCTGTGTGAAATTCAATGTTCCGCGATAGCAAGAAAAGTGCATCCAGAAAGGATCTCGTCGGTAGAAGAATGTGTCGGACGATAGTTATCCCTGTGGGATATACAAATGAATACAGTTCTTGATTTGTCACTTAATATCTGTAAGATTTTACAGTTTTCAGGTATCTCTTTCTTCCAGGTACATATATACCCTACTCTTTCATTTTGTAGAAATCGCTGTAAGTGATGGTAGTATTCCAGAATGTCTTTTGTTCTATATTTTGTTATATAGTATACCCTGCTCTCCACTTATGGAGGAATCGAACCATTGGTTGTACTTGTGTTCTGTAGATCTCTACCACAATTTGTTATTTTTAAAGATATAAGATCTGCCAATCCTTGGTAATATTTGCTTGGCAATTATCAATAAGGTAATGGCGTTTCGAGTAACTATATTTTGATGTCTGGGATAGAGGTGTCTTGATAGTTATACAGTGATGATCCTGGATGCATTCTTCTATGGAGCTTGGCTCCCACGACCTCCAAGATTTCGCCATCTAAATTTACTGGAGGGGCGGATCCTCCAAAGGGGATGGCTGCACCATACATTCTCCATCGATGAGCGATCTCTGCTCTAAGACGAGCCATGTATGAGTGAAATTTTCATTTGGGGAAAGATGATTCTCTGCATAGAGAATATATGATCGCTTCACATAGAAGATAATCGACTTCTGCAAATGGAGGAGAGGAATCTCTACTGAGGAAAAAAAAAAAAGATCTCTGCATATGGGAGATAAGCGACCTCGATGTTTAGGGGAATACGATCTCTGCGTATAAAGGAAAAATGAACACTGCATAGTAGAGATATGGTATCGTCTACACATTACACCTACAAGTAGGATAAGCGACCTCGATGTTTAGGGGATTACGATCTCTGCGTATAAAGGAAAAATGAACACTGCATAGTAGAGATATGGTATCGTCTACACATTACACCTACAAGTAGGATAAGCGACCTCGATGTTTAGGGGATTACGATCTCTGCGTATAAAGGAAAAATGAACACTGCATAGTAGAGATATGGTATCATCTACACATTACACCTACAAGTAAGTCATGCGAAACTTTGCATTCCTTTTTGTATTGTATTTCCTTAATGCTATGAACTCTATTTGTGTTTCCTCCTTTAAACTCTAATTTTACTATGTATGATACTCCATCCTAGTTGGATCGCTACTATATATTATACATTAAGTTATTATCCAATTCCAGTTGGACGGATAAATATATTATATATTACATTGTGTAACTGATCCTAGCTTGAACACTGAGGAACTCAGATCAAACCTTATAAATATATCCTATATTACTTGTGTAATTGATATCAGCTTAAATGCTGAGGATATCAACTCAAATCCTGTAAATATATTAGATATTAAATGTGTCATTCATATCATCTTGAGCGTTGAGGATCTCATCTCAATCCCTATGTCTACATCATACTTTACAATTTGTCGTTGATCTCAGCATTATTGTTGGAGATCCTAGGTTAAATGTTGTATAAACATTTTATTCATTTTGATATACGATCTCAACATTATCGCTGAATAAATAAGGTTAAAAGTGGTATAAATATTATTATTTGATTTCAGCATTGTCATTGAATATCTCAGGTTAAATGTTGTAAAAATATTAAGGGTCCTCTAGGAGAAGATTAGGTAAAGAAAGGTCAACAATGATGCAGCAAAAGATGTTGTAGAATGTAAACTGCTGTCTCGATAAATCAATAAAATGACCTTCCTTTGTGGACGTAGCCCAAGAGGGGTGAACCACCTGAAATTGTTCTCTTCTTATGTGTGTATGTGTTATTCTTGTGGATATGTAATTGTTATGAGAATTCCCTGATGTCATGAGATTAAATGTATGGTTGAAGGAGATGGTGATTCACTAAATGATATAAATGATCAAGGTAGGATGAAGAGGTTGCAAAGATATGAATGATGATACAAGTTTCAATGAATAGTTAACCAATGTTATGTTTAAAAGATGTTAGTATAAATCTGATCTTATCTTTAAAATATGATTAAAGTGTTGGAATTTTGAGGTATGTTACATGAAGTGTGTAAGTACTATCGATTTGAATATCAATTGTAGTGATTACCAATGATATTAAATAAACTTATAAAGGTATGTTACACAGTAGCAATGAAAGAAGACTATAAATGTTTGAGGTCTTTTTATATTACTAATGCATGAGTGATTTTATGGTTAGAGGAGGAAAATTATTATTTGTTTTCAGATCTCCAAAATAATACCAACAATTATGGAGATTCTACATATGGAGATGTTACAGATACTAGTATCGATGTGGATACCTGTATCGATGATGACTTTGCCTACATTGACGCTAAGGTCGATGATGTCAATACCTGTATTGATGATGTGGATACTTGTATTGATGACAAGGATACTTGTATCGATGATGTGGATACTTGTATCGATGATGAGGATACTTGTATCGATGAGGTGGATACTTGTATTAATGATGAGGATACTGTTAGGCGGAAATATTGTCATTTAGTTCCGTTGTAGTATTCTCCCAACCATTTAATTTGTCAATCCCAGGTTCGTAGGCTTACGAAGCACATGCAAAATATATGCAGAATTGAAGTTGAATTAATCTATTCTAACCCCCCTTGCTAATTGTTAATTGGTAATCTAATTCCCCCTTAAGCTGAAACACACAACTGCTAATCTAATGATGGAAGCTGAAACACATGGTTGAAAGTAAATTGCATAAAAGAAAGACAACATATGAAGAGCAACGAGACAACACATGTGAGCTCACATTAACATTAAAGAAATATCAATTTACATCACACCAATCAATGACAAATCATGAAAGCTTCAAAACTAATATTATGAACAAAAGCTAAGAACCCCCTTCTCCATATTACAAAGTCAAAACTAACTTCTACAATCTGAGACTAATCTACTCTCTAATCTCCTATCAATCTACCTCCAATCTACTACTCCCCAAATGAAGAGAGAGCACTCTCTTTTATACATGAATTTCTTTGAGAAGAAGATAACCATCTCATAATGACAGATCCACTATTCTCTCAACCACTCTCAACTAATTTCCTATTATTACAGAGTATGATCCATTCAAATCCTCCACATGTCTCTCACAAATTCTCCACATGTTTCTCATACATCCTAAATAATATATGGCAACCAAATCTCCGTGATCTTCTCCTTGGAATATTCTTTGAATAGCTATCTCCTTGAAATGGTAGAGGAGATATTCGAGGAGTCTTTCTTTGAATTGATCCTTCCATATTCCTACACACTACAAAGCTCATCCATACTTGATATATTAGTGAAAAACATGTTATTTTCCAATATTTAATCACAAATTCACTTATAATACTAAAATGAATAAAGTGGAAAATAATAAGATGAAACTCAAGTATATGTATGGAAATGGTATGATGAAAGGTTAATGGGATGTTGAAATGTGAAGAATAGAGAAAGGTAAAGTGGATGAAAATAGGACATGTCTGAGTCCCAACATACTCCCCAACTGAACTTGTTGCATGTCCTCATGCAACCGTGCATGGATTTTCTTAAGAACTTTTGGCATCTAAAATTTGGCTTTGATTGATGATGTCTTTCCAACAATGAATGTTTCCAAGGTGTGAGTAGCAGCTGACATTTTCTTATGGTTGGTTCTTGTGTAACAACCATGAATACAAACAGTGTTGGTTCTTGTGTTAACAACATTTATCTCATTATTTGTTTTCTTGCTGCAATAATAATTTAACCATGTACTCCTTGGAAATGATAAGATATAAATGTGCATGAGAAAGCATCAATCTGTATAGGAAAGCCTTTTCTTTACCTCTATGAATCATGCTAATATGTGTGTCCATGTGTATGAAGCAAAGTGCAACAGAGAATTTGTTGGAAAAGAAATGTTGGTGAATGATAAATGAGATGAAAACTAGAGTGATGGTAGTGGAAAAATGGAATGATGGTAGGGAAATGATGATAGTGAATATAGTTCATAGTTGCAGCTATGAAATGGAGAATTTGATGGAGTTGCAGCTACGAAATGGAAGGTTTGGTAGAGTAACAGCTGCTAGAGTAACAGCTGCGGAGTAACAACTGATGGAGTAATAGCTGCTAGAGTAACAACTGCGAAAGAAGGAAAATCTGGTGGAGTAACAGCTGCGAAAGTGGGCAAATCTGGTGGAGTAATAGCTGGTGTTGCAGCAAACTTCTTGAGCTAATATCTCACAAACTACGATATGGTTTTGGCTGAAATTTTCCAATCAAGTTTCTATAAGTCCAATGCATCTCCTTACCAGAAATCAGAAAAACCCACATCACGGATTTCGAGCAAAATGCAAATTGGTTGTAGGTGACAATTGTTTGCAGGTAGGTGTTTCAACTGGATGAAATAGTTGAATTTCTCTCAAATCACAAACTGGGTTTGGCTGAAATTTTTCAAGCAAGTTTTTACTAGTCCAATGCATCTCCACACCAAAAATCAGAAAAACTCATATCACGGATTTTGAGAAAATTGCAAATTGGTTGTAGGTGATGATGGCTGTTTTTTCAAAATCCGTGAATTGGATTGAGCTGAAACTTGCCAATTTTGTTCATCATAATATTATCCATTCCCTGTCCAAAAATTATGAGGATCCAATGTATGGTTTGTGAGATATACTCGATTCAAATTCTGCATTTTATATAAGGAGCAATATGCATGAGAAAATGAATAAACTGTCACAAAGATTTCCTGTCCTCTGAAAATATGGTTGCATTTGAGATTCTATAGTGTACATCAACCTCTATCTTCATCCTCCCCAACTAAACTCATTTCATCGCCTCGTGCAACTCGGCATGGGTTATGAAAGCGAAAAATGAAATGGAGCATGGTGAGGGAGTTTTCCAAATTATTCATTGCTAGCATGTAAGGAATTGCATGATTAAAATTCAGAAAACAACATACCTCCACTTACCCAAGAATGATGATGAACTATGCAATAGGAGCGTGGTTGGTGATGTTGCTAGTGCAACTGCTGTAACTATTGGATCAGAGAAGATGTCACTACTGCAGGATAAAAATGTAACTAAAATTGTCGTTGTTGAACTATGGAGGACGTGATTGGATTGTGGAAGATGTCACTACTGCAGGATCATGAAATTGTAACTGTCAACGCTGCTGCAGCTGTAACTGGATGATGGGAAATATTGAAGGCAGAAAGTGGAACTGTGGTACTCTCATATAGCTGAAGTCATGCTGCTGTAACTGCTGAGGGAGTCACGAAAAAGTGTATAGTCTTCACCCGCTACAAAACCTGATGGTACAATTCTAGTCCTGCAAATAAATGTGTTGATGTTGAGCATGAAAAGAAGTCATTGGATTACCGACCATTGATGAATGTCGTTAACCAATGCGAGGCAAACTCACCATTGATGTCAATGAGTGCCAAGATACCTAAGTACATCTGGCAAAGTGCGAATAGATGTGCTGATGTAGAGCGACTTGCAAGATATGACGATCAAGGGACATTGATGTATTCCCATGATTGTCAGTGAGAGAACTTGCCATTAAGGCATGCAAGCCTCCAGGTACTCAAAAAGGAACTCTAGTCTATATCCCAGATAAGGTGCTAAGGTCAATGGGGCAAGACTTGCTGAAAGGCGGGCCTTAAGGAATCCCACATCGGTCAATGCGAGTTTTTACAAAAATATTGGTAGAACTATAAGAAAGATCGCAGTAGCTATAGTGTTTATGGAAAGGAAATATAATTATGGAAAGGGAGCTAGTTTTATTTAGAAGGCAAACTGAAATGGGAGAAGAAAGCAAAAATGAACTGAAAAAGATAAAGGAATGTATGCGACTCAAAAAGATAGGTGTGTGTGAAGTCACGACAGATGGCAATGGAAAGTGGACTTCACATGGATGATTAATGTGCTTTGAAGGAGAGATGTGGGTAAACATTCATGATGTAAATGGGTTTATGAATGGTTTCTATGTAACAACAAACGGTTTATGATGAGTAACAGCTCCTTCAAGCTGTCTATCAAAGCATGTTTCTCAAAAAATTTTGTGATTCTTGAAAAATCACTTCAGCAACAAAATACGAGCATCTCTAAACCTGAAAACTTAGTACAAATCCTGCATGAAAACTTGTGAGACGTTCTAAAAACACAATATGCAGAAAGACCAATGCGGCAAATCAAAGAAATAAAATGTGGTTTTATACCTGTTGTCGTTGTGCACTTGTTTCGTCATCGATTATTGTAGTTGTAACAGCCAGTTGCAATCAATGTGCTGCAACACCCGGCTGTAACAGACTTCTACACAGGGATGATTAATATGCAAGTAAATAAGTCTCTTTGGCTTTTGTATGCTATTTTTCCCATTGATTGCTGTCAAAGTGACTTGAAGAAAACAAGTTATCGTGAAGCGTAAAAACCATGCGTTTGTATTGTTTTCAGGAATGTAAAAAAATTCCATTTGCAATTTTGAATTTTTACAATGTTTTTAGTTTTATAAAAAAAATTTCTTTCTTTTCATGGTTTTATAATTTTTATTGTTTTTGTTTTACACACCAAAATTATGCAAATATGCAAAAAGAAGATTGCATTATGTAACCGGTCAAGCAGATTCAAGCAAATTCATAAGCACGGCACTGTCAAATCTCACAAGTCCATAGATGCCAATAATCTCAGAAGTTCGAATTCCTTCTTGTGGCTCACTGTTCTCATCTGCAGACATAGCATTTCATTATTTAATACAGACTATAGATAATTGCAATTTGAATTTTCAGCACCTGTCATTTCAGTCCATGAGTACCAAACTCCTTAAACTAATTTCACAACAAAGAGTCAATATCATGCAACAGATTCACACCATTCGTAACCCAGCAAAGAGAAAAGTCAAATATGTAATTACAACCTCTACAATTTTATGGATGAAGTGACAAATTTCTCATTGCTTCTATCAATCATGCTCTTCAAGTTAATAATTTATGGACGAGAGGTATTGCATCTCCCATTAGTCGCCTTCTTATAAAGAGCATGTAAAATAAGCTTGTCGCTATCAGTGGTATTTGCATGCAACGTCTTGGATTTTCTTTTTCTTTTTTTCGGTTGGATTGATGGTATTTTTCAATGGCTAGTGCAGGATACAGAAGCACTAAAAGTGTTGTTATTTCCCATGTTCGAGTTGTAGACCGCCTTCCCTATTCATGAAACCTACGTGGAAATTTACCCATTAGATCCTGCATAAATCATCATTAATATAAAATACATGCATATTTGCCCCAAAGTATCGATCTGCTCCTGCCCACGGTTCTGAGTTATCATCTCCGTACATGCAGTCATTCCTATCACAAAAAACTCTCTGCACTGTGAGAAAATTGGTTCATTGTGCATTTTTATGGATTAAAATAAAATATCCTGGAACATAGCTCTGCATTGGCCGCTTCTATCAAATGCTTGATTCCCACAAAGTCATGCTGGTGCAAAAACGGGTCATGTGCCTCGCCTTCCTCCTTTATGTGGTGTTAAGATCGGTCCACTTGCTTCTGTGATCATAATCTCTTTCACAACATAATCATCAACATGTACAGAAACCAATTGTGTTAAGATCTGGAAAATAGATATTAGACCAACAAGGATAATTGGGATGATACAAGAATACGCTGTCATTATGATATAAATTAAGATGCATACATACAAGGATTCACCCCTGGAAGCTTATACTTCCATCATCTTCATCAATCGCATAAGGAGACTGAGCCTCATCAAAATATACACTTTCATTTGATGCTCAGTTGTACTGTGCAATCTCGCAAGGTTCGGAAGAGTTAGAAATTTGGATTGCTTAAGTTTATTGGCTCACAAACCTATCACCAGGTTATTCCCACAAATTAGGTTTATCGGCTTATCTCCACAGCGAAGTTGCATATTGGCCATCTATTTTGTTGTGCTATCCTTCTCACAATCATTCAATACATGATAGAAATTATTGCAAACAATGGTGATCACTTTTCTTAGAAGCACCCAGGAAGTTCAATAACTTGGCAGCTGAGAAAATCCTTCATGAGGATGAGAAATCGAATTCCCAACTGGGAATCTGTTTCAACCAATTGCTAAAAACTAGCCGCAACAGTAATCCAAGAATTACATGCTTAGAGAACTAGCTCAAACCGTAGCTTTGTTTGGGCGATTTCCTCAGAGTCATGTAAATGAGGCCGTTGTGCACAAAACCTATGTCCCCGATTTTCATGATTCTTCTCCATCTACCCACAAATCGTGACGCGAATCAATATGTTGTTAGCATTTCTTTAAAACTTATGAGTGCCAGCATTTCGAACTTTGGCAAATAATGGGAAGTGGTTGTGATTTAGCCCGAAAGGATTTGGTCAAATGAGGTGGACGATTCACAACCTTATTTTAGAAGATGCTTGAAGAATTGCGGACAGTTGAAACCGCCACAAAGGTGTCCCTAATGACCAAATTTGCAATACACTAAATTATCACTGGGATGTTAAGTTTTAGTTAATTCGTTTGTCATTTTTTCATTTTTAATTTTGAACCAACTTTTAATAATAATATTTCTACCACTATCGTGTTTTACTCATGTTGGAACTAACCAAGAGCTTCAAATTTTATTGTTTTGCATGCTTAGTTCTAGGTTGTCGGATGAAGGACGAAGGCAAAAAGATGGCTGCGACTCCAATGGATGAGCAGCTTACAAGCATGATACTGTCTGGGCGCTGTTTCAGCTACAGCTGTTACAATTGTTGTTTCAGCTACAGCTATTAAAGCTGATGTTTCAGCATGATTTTTATAGTTTCAACATTAAATTTGAAAACCAATTTTTTTTTGTTTCTAATGTTTTATTATTTTTATTTGCAGATCGAAAGATGGATGTGCAAATTTTTTTATTTGTTTCTAAAAAATGTAAAACAAATTGAATTTTTTTTTAGCAAATGGATATAAATAATTTTCAAATTGAGGATGGAATTGATTAAGCATGGTTGCAAAACATTAAAATTTATTCATTCCTGAAAAACGTTAGAAGCATCCTACTTTCTGATCCTCAAATCGCATGAAGCGCAGAGGAGAGCATACTTATTGAAAACTAAAAACTGAAAATAAAATCCTACCTACTCTACGCTAATTAAAATTTAAAAATTAATTACGTGTAGGCAAACTTTCAGTGTAGCCATGCACACAATAGTAATAGGAATATATTCTGTGTTAATTTTCCAAATAGAAAATGAGGATAAATAGAAATGTGTGAAATTAGTTGCTGTGACTATGAATTAACTAGAAAAAAAAAAAAAACTAAATTGTTCTAACCTTGTACTTGCTTGAAACCATCGTTTGATAGGGCTTTCGTAGGCATAATTGTCCTCACTTAGATCATGCTGCAACTCCTTGTTGTCCTCCTCGACCTCTTGCTCGCATAATTCTTCTCCATCAAATGTACAGGATTCTTCGTATGTTAATTCTTCATATGTTTCTGGAGGAGTAATTAATCTCTCTGCTGCTGCCAGGATCTCCTCTTCATGAGAAGAGGAGATCCCTACTTTTGCAAGGATCTGAGTGAGCTGTTCCAAGCTTAAACTCATTGTTAAATCATTTTGAAAAAGGGATTCCTACAGCACCCAAATCTAAATGAAAAAAAAAAAACACTCTAGAAAAAAAATAATCTGTACAGAAAACCATTACTCTTCATAGCTGCAAAAAAACACACTTGCTGAAATTGAAATTCACACTTGCAGAATTGAGACACTCATTGCAGATTTTGAAATTCTAGTATACGCTTGTGCAAAATCAAACTAAACTTCAATCCATCGTGCTTCCCTGGCAGCGGCACCAAAATAATAGGCAGAAATATTGTCGTTTAATTCCATTGTAGTATTCTCCCAACCATTTAATTTGTCAATCTGAGGTTTGTAGGATTACGAAGCACATGCAAAATATATGCAGGATTGAAGTTGAATTAATCTATTCTAACCCCCCTTGCTAATTGCTAATTGCTAATCTAATTCCCCCTTACGCTGAAACACGCAACTGCTAATCTAATGCTGGAAGCTAAAACACACGGTTGAAAGTAAACAGCATAAAAGAAAGACAACATATGAAGAGCAACGAGACAACACATGTGATCTCACATTAACAATAAAGAAATCTCAATTTACATCACACCAATCAATGACAAATCATGAAAGCATCAAAACTAAGATTATGAACAAAAGTTAAGAATCCCCTTCTCCATATTACAAAGTCAAAACTAACTTCTACAATCTGAGACTAATCTTCTCCTAATCTACTCTCTAATCTCCTATCAATCTACCTCCAATCTACTACTCCCCAAATGAAGAGAGAGAACACTCTTTTATTCATGAATTTCTTTGAGAAGAAGATAACAATCTCATAATGACAGATCCACTATTCTCTCAACCACTCTCAATTAATTTCCTATTATTACAAAGTATGATCCATTCAAATCCTCCACATGTCTCTCACAAATTCTACACATGTTTCTCATACATCCTAAATAAGATATGGCAACCAAATCTCCATGATCTTCTCCTTGGAATATTCTTTGAATAACTATATCCTTGAAATGGTGGAGGAGATATTCGAGGAGTCTTTCTTTGAATATATCCTTCCATATTCCTACACATTACAAAGCTCATCCATACTTTAGATATTAGTGAAAAACATGTTATTTTCCAATATTTAATCATAAATTCACTTATAATACTAAAATGAATAAAGTGGAAAATAATAAGATGAAACTCAAGTATATGTATGAAAATGGTATGATGAAAGGTTAATGGGATAATGAAATGTGAAGAATAGCGAAAGGTAAAGTGGATTAAAATAGGACATTTCTGAGTCCCAACAGATACTTGTATCAATGATGAGGATACTTGTGTCGATGATGAGGTTACCTATTCTGATGATGAGGTCGATGATGAGGTTATTGGTTATGACGATGAGGTCGATGTATGGTCCTTAGAATTTGTATAAGTGGATGAGGAGGGATTGTATCATCCCTGGAATTTGATCCATGAACAGATCCGTAGACAGATGTCTCCGAGAAGTGGTCCCTAGTGGACGAGAGGGATTGTATCATCTCTGGACCTTTGTCCCTGAATTCATATGTAGACATATGTCTTCGAGAAGTGGTCTCTAGTGGACGAGAGGGATTGTATCATCCCTGGACCTTGGTCCCTGAATTGATCCGTAGACAGATGTCTTCGAGAAGTGGTCCCTAGTGGATGAGGAGGGATTGTATCATCCCTAGACTTTGGTCCCTGATCATATCCGTAGACAGATGTATTTGAGAAGTGGTCCCTAGTGGACGAGAGGGATTGTATCATCCCTAGACTTCGGTCCCTAAACAGATCCGTAGAGAAGATGTCTTCGAGAAGTGGTCACTAGTGGATGAGAGGGATTGTATCATCCCTAAAATTTGGTCCCTGAACAGATTCATAGACAAGATGTCTTAGAGAAGTGGTCCCTAGTGGACGAGAGGGATTATATCAGCCTTGGACTTTGGTCCCTGAATAGATCTGGAGATAGATGTCTTCGAGAAATGGTCCCTAGTGGATGAGAGGGATTGTATCATCCTTGGACGTCGGTCCCTGAATTGATCCATAGATATATGTCTCTGATAAGTTGTCCTTAGACTTTGTCTAAGTTGACGAGTGGACTAAATCGTCCCTAGACATGATATGGTGTCTTAAATAGATAAGGATTGATCATCCCTTAAGATAGATCATGTGTGTTGCAGGATATGCTGCTATGGCGATGTTGATCTAGTGATCCAGATGATGTTGTTGATAGAGAGATCCAGACGATGAGGCTATTGATCTAGAGATCTAGATGATGTTGTTGATAGAGAGATCCAGACGATGAGGTTGTTGATCTAGAGATCCAAATGATGTTGTTGATAGGGAGATCCAGATGATGATGCTGTAGCTAATCAAGTGTTGCAGAAGATGAAAACTCAGTACTAACGATGTTGATGATCCAGTATTGATTATCTTCCAGTAACTAATTGAGTCACTGACAATGTATGAAGAAAGCTTCCAATGATTTATAGATGTATCATGTAACATGTAGTTGACGACTCCTTTATCCTGTAGATGTTGTTATAATATCCTTCTCGTTAAGGGGGAGTGTTGAAATATTGTAACTTCTAAGAATATTATTATTCCAGAGATGTTTCATTCCTCCGTCGGGACTTTATCATGTATCCAGAGATGTTTATTCCTCCGAGAGAATGTTGTAACTGGGGTTATTAGATCTCCCTTGTGGGGTCGGCCCTGAGTTAGTTGTTTAGGGGTTATTAGACTCTCCTAGGATAAGTCGTCCCAGTTAGGGTGAAAAGTCAGTTAGGAGTTTAGTATAAATAGAGGAGGTGTGTTCCTCATTTATCTCACTCATTCACTCACTTGTGATTGGTGCATAGGAGAGAGAGAGAGATCTGCATAGGAGGAGAAGCAGATCTTGTTTGGGGATTACATCTTTGTAATTGTTGATCATCTATATTGAGGAAATTTTTGCTAGGTTTTCTACCCCATGAGGGTTTCCCAGGGTAAATCTTTGTCTATCTTGTGATTGTGTTTCTTTCAGTGATCTTGCTTGCACTACTACATTTTTGGCCTTTAGGGGGGGTTTTCTTCTGCCCCCAAAAGTGACCTATGGGGGGGTTTTTCGCTTTGGGGGCGGTTTTGACAAAACCGCCCCTAAAGGCACCGATGTTAAAATTTTTTCCCTTTAAGGGGGATTTTTGGCGAGATTGTAACCGCCTTCAAAAGTGACTTTTGGGGGCGGTTTGTGACCCCCCTCATAGAGGTCTACGGAGGCAGTTTTAAACCCCCCTCGTAGACCCCTTCATAGAGACCTACGGGGGCGGTTTTGAACCCCCTTCATAGAGACCTACGAGGGCGGTTGTGAACCCCCCTCATAAGCCCCCTATAGGGACGGTTTGGAACCCCCCTCGTAGAGGACTATAGGGGTGGTTTCAAACCCCCCTCGTAGAGGCCTATAGGGGCGGTTGTTAACCCCCCTTGTATAGTCCTATAGGGGCGGTTTGGAACCCTCCTTGTAGAGGCCTATAGGGGTAGTTTAGAACCCCCATCATAGAGGCTTATAGGGGCAGTTTTAAACCTCCCTCATAGAGTCCTATAGAGGCAGTTTGAAACACCCCTCATAGAGGCATATAGGGGCGGTTTGGAACCCCCCTCGTAGATTCCTATAGGGGTGGTTTGTAAACCCCCCTCGTAGATGCCTTTAGGGGTAGTTTGGAACCCCCCTCATAGAGGCCTACAGAGGTGATTTGAAACCCCCCTTGTAGAGACCTACAGGGGGGGTTCTAAACCTACAAGGGTTGTTCTAAACCCCCCTTGTTGTAACATACAAGGAAAATTTAGAACCCCCCTCGTAGTGACATATAAAGGTGGTTTAGAACCCCCCTCGTAGCAACATACAAGGACAGTTTGAAACCCCCTCTATAGCCATAATAAATCATAATAAAATATATTTTATTAAAAATACCAATATTGTAATATCAATAGGGCATGGAGGAATCGAACCACCAACCTCCTGCATGTAAGGCAGGAGCTCTTCCATTGAGCTAGAACCCTTCAGAATTGGGGAATTCCAAGTTAGTCAAGAATGTAATATAAGTGCTAAAAACTACATGCTGCAAAAAAAAACAAAGAGACCTTGCCCATAATAACTACTTTGGTTTGCATAAAGTAAAGATAAATTGTACCATAAAGGATGACGATGGAGGCATTATCAAACCCCATACACTAGCAATAGTAGGCACATTGACAGTTTAGGAAGGTAGATTCTCATTAATCAAAGGTTTTGGCTACTGAGAATATGTTAAAGAAAGCGCATGTGATGAAGGTGTTGGTTGAGGCTGCTGAGAATAGGATGTAGAAGGCAACTATGATGAAGGTGTTGATAGAGGCTGCTAAGGATAAGGTGTAAAAAACACTTTTGATAAAGAAGCTTGTGAAGGCTGTTGAGGTAAGGGCACATAAATCACTTGTGAAGAAGGAGGTTGTGGTTGTTTCCCTTCAAGAAGAGTAAACCGATGAACTTGTGGAGTATACTATGCAAGTTGTGGTTGAACTGATGGAGACACGCCCACGGTTGTCTATAGTGTACCTTGCCTGTTGGAAAAAAATTATAGGTGAATCTGTTGGCTTGCTGGTGGCATATATTTATGCCCTGACTGTGGTGAAATTCCAGGCCGAGCCTGCACAATGTCAAAGTTAGACCATAGGAAAGTATTAATAATTTTCATGTATGTAAGGAATACAACAAGGAAATGGACATATAGTAAATAAATACATTTAGATCATACCTGCAATGGTTGTGGAGCCCCAAATCTCTGATGCGATTCAAAAAAATAAAAATTAGACAAAAAGGGCAGGTCTGATTAGCCTAGGAGGATTAGTTTCTTTGTTAACAACCAAAGAGTATTGATCTCTACTTCCTTTTCCACATCTAGTACTGGCAGATGCAAGCCTAGCTAGCCATGGTCCCGCTAAGGAAGAGAGGGAGTTGGGTAAGAGTTATTGGTCTTCATTCCTATATTCCCTTGCAAATGATGACTGGATAGTAATAAATACTCTTAGATGCTAGAAGTCTGCTATAGCCATTGGAAGTGTTGCTCTTTGGAAGAGAAATTTCTACTTCAACTAAGTGAACCTCGAATGGTTTTGTGATAAGCTAGTCATGGTCACAGACTTGTTGGAACATCAAGACTTACACCTCCTCCCATTGCAAGCCCATGAACTATTGAGACATGGGATATAAAAACAAAATATTATTCATGCAATGAACTATTTATAACCATGTAAGTAGGGTATTCCTTATCACTATCCTCAATAATTGCAGGTTTGTGTCAAGATGGTTTCAGATCCTTGTTTACAATTCACAACATATGCATTAGTCCTATCTTTGTTATACTGTCACAAAACATCTAAAACCTGTATTAAAACAAAGAATAAAAATTCATCTCGTCAAAATAACCTAAAAAATAAGACAAATTAGAAGTTCCAATGCCATACTGAACATTCATTATGTTAGCTACCTGCTCAATGGCCGCACGTACAGGTGTTGGGGAGTGAGGTAGAAAAGAAAGCAATGCATCTACGAGTATGTCCATTAATGCAAGCACTTCACTCTCATCGTCATCATTTCTTGCAACAAGATCAATAACATTCCCAAAGGCCTTATTGCAACATATCATAAGTTCAACAATTGTTTCACAAATTTCCTCATTCCTAAGGGGAATCTCAAGTAACAACTATATAAGTAAGAAGCGCATTACTTGCATTTTACTAAAGTTAGATTCACCCTTAGAATCCTATGATGGAAAGACAAGTATTAGAGATAATGATCATACTTTAAATAAACAAAATTATTAACACAAGGGATAACAAATTTCATTGAACACAACATACAAAATATGAATCCTGCTTCTTATGAGAATTATCAATTTTACTCTCAAACTGTAAGAAAAAAGTATTTATATGGAAAAAAGAACAAAAAGGACATTATTTTAATTATTGATATGATAAGTTATATCTTTTCAAGTTCATAAAATAAAGAAAAAATAACTAATTCATGAGTCTAATTATAGCTTGGAAAAGTTGTGCTTCTGCATTATGTAGTTTGTTGAGTGAATCTTCATCATCCTTAAAGGATAAAATAAAAAGACAAATGGAATATTCTGAAATGTCCCCGGGAAGCTCATCATATATTCACCTAAATAATTGGAATCCAAGGGACTCACTTCATGTTGCATACTTTTAATCAACTCTTTGTGCATCCACAAATAAATGTTGCATTTGCTCAATGTAGATCCTTCTTACGTGAGCAGATGCAGGCTTCTTTGGCCACTTTAACTTCTCTACCAATTCAAAGGAAGTTACTTCTATACCAAGAGATGCTGTAAAGACATCAATTTCCTTTTGAAGTGGAAATTTTGCAGTAGTATCAAGAGCAACATTCTTTGTAGGATTACGCAAAGAATCTATTATCCATGACCTGAAAAAATCATCTAAACCTTTGGCTTCTTCTTAAAACCACTCAATGTCCTCACCCACACCTAACATTTCATCCTTTTCCTATGTGAGATATTTATCAAGCTGAATATGTAGTATCAAGAGTAGTGTTCTTTGTAATATTACACATAGAATCTATTATCCATAACCTGAGAACATCATCTAAACCTTTGGCTTCTTCTTAAAAACACTCAATGTCCTCACCCATGGACTTGACACCCACACCTAACGCTTCATCCTTTTCCTTTGTGAGATATTTATCAAGCTGACTACTCTTGTTTAAAACTGAAGGGGAATTCCTTCTAAAAATAAGCAACCGATTTTCGACCAAATACTAAGCATCATGCTTTCGTAACAAATTTACTTACCAATTTTTTGACTTTCTGTGTTCTAGAAATCTTATCAAACTTTCCCTTACAATTTTGTTGTAAAGCTATACTAACTGCTAATTAACACTCATTGTCATTTTCACACCAATTTACCATTTCCAGCAAACAGTGCTAAGCATATTTATATAGATGACAGAATATCTAGTAAACAATGGAAAAACTTATGTAACAAAACAATATGAACACAAGATGTTGGTATCCTTGGAAGTAGTATAAGAAAAATATCAATTGCTAAATGCTTTCGATCACGAGATGATGAAAAAAGTGATCCTTCAACTACAACTTCCCAAAAACTAGCAAACCTCTTTGCAATATTCTTTTCTGGACTTTTGTGTTTTTTGCATTTCTTTGTTTTCTAAGTAGAATGAGATATTTCTGCATCCTCGATGACCACTCATGGGTCTACAAACAAAATGTCTACCAGAACTTGCCTTGGCATGTGATAACTTTGTCCATCACTGTTTTAAAACGTCCCAACACTATAAAAGCATCCTTACATTACAAACAACCCCATGCACTTCTAAATTCACCCAGTGATGAGAAAAACATCCCATGCACTTCAAAATTCACCCATTGACCAGAAAAATGCCCCATGCACTTCAAAATTCACCCATTGACAAGAAAAGCACCCCCTAAACCCTAATCCCAACCTATTTAAAGATGTAGATCCCCTATGTTTGCCTCACAGTGCGTGCTCTTGTCATTAAGCATTTGTGAGCATTTGAAGATTTTGGAGCTGTAGGGAAAAGAATTGATTCAGAATCGAGGTGTTGATGATACCCACCTAGAAAAAGATGAGGATACATATCTAGGGGATGACTTTCTTCATATGTAGTGATTTGTTTGAACTTTGTAGACATATTGTAAGTCCATTTAGAGCATCATGATTTAAGCATTTTTATTCAGAATTTCAATCATATGTACTATAGATCTTATATCTTAATAACATTTTGCTACATTCCCCTGTACATACTGTATACATGAGCATATTATGCATATTTGGTGTCTAATGGTTTGGTTTTGCATTGATGTACATGAATATATATTTTATCAAAATTTGAAGGTATTTTTTAGCAACTGGTTTTCCAACCAGTTCCCGTCCAGTTCATGATTTTGTGAATTCTAGTTCTAGTACCAGTTAGGTTCTGGTAATTCTGAATTATACAAAAAATGATAGAAGAAATCTTTACTCCTACAATCTTTGAAAACTCAAGAAATAACTAACAACTAAAGAAAGACAAGATGAGATGGTTATACAAATGATTCTCCTTAATAAATAGGAGATGAAGTGGACATTATGTAACCTAATATTGAGTCGACCGAACCATAACTAATATAATAATAATGAATGATGGTTAGGACCTTAACAATTTCAACGATGGCATGTACAATGTGGGGAGGTAAAACGTAGGTAATATGTAGAGATAACTTCTAGAGGGAAGAAGACATCACACATAGGTTCACTTGTGACTATTTGAGTCACATAGGTCAAAGTGAAGGCCACCTACATTGGTAAAAAATGAAGACGGGAACAATAGTGTGAAGATAGTAGTACACACATAGAGATGGGATACCATGAAATGATACTACATGCAAGTAAAACACATAAGGTACGCGCAGGTCTAGGATTTGTATATGATAGAAGAGGTAATGCATAGAGGTAATAGTCAACAAAGTTGACAGAGGAGGGATTCCACAGAGCTGGCAGAGGAGGCAATACATAATAAAATCACCAATAAGTTAAATATAACTAGGGCTCTGATACCAATGACAAGATTGGATAACTCCAATGCTTAACTAGGGAGATAATGTGAATCTCATATAAATATGAGGATTGACCTTCCAAGAGGTCAATTTTCATTCTTTATCAATCTTCACATTTATTAAGTAACTGAACTAATTTAACTAATATGTATAATGAACCATAATCCCTAAGGATTAGGTTTCTAACATCTATGCCTTAAGGCTTCATGAGAGACATACAAACAAGATTTAAATGAATTTGTTGATCAAGAAGTCTATTATTCTTATTAATGATATAGAACGTTCACTTTATCTCTCCAACCATGCAAAAATGTATTCTAGAATGGATGTTAGAGCATAATCCTTAATGCATAGTTATGAGGATAATACCAATTCTATTGCCTTTTCTATATATCGCTTAAGAATCTCATATAAGCATTGCAAAAATTTCTCCAAGTATTTAACACTGCAAAGGATACCTATCATGGATCATGGACTTGGAATTACATACACAAAAAGGGAGCTTTAAGGGCATTCTCAAAATATTTAACATGGCAAAGTACTATAAGACGTGCTAATGTTGCTAGAAATATCAAGAAGAAAGTGAATAAGTGTGATAGACAAAATGAATAGAATCGACAAAAGGGGGATGATCAATTTATCAACAGAGAAATGGAGATTTGATGATGCAAAAAAATGAATGAACATAATCACATTTCTTGTAGTGGTAATCACAATTTTAGGTTTTGTTATGCTCACAACGTCCATTTTATGCAAGTTTATATTTAAACTTAATCAAAAACATACATATTCAAAATTTTCTTTAACTTGATCAAGTTTATTTACCCCAAAATCATCAATGGAATTCTATACAAAACAAAGAAAAACTACTCATTAGAGTGTTGGAGACTAACACATTAAGTAGGACAATAAATGTTATGCCAATTGTCGGATTCTTGAGGATCAATAGTGTTCAAAACACATGATTCCAACTGAAGATTAGAGAAGGAAAGGTGCCCAAGCTTTTATAAAATGACACTTAAGCTAGTTTATACACCAATACCATAGTAGCATTATGTAGGCGTGAGTTATGTGATGGATTTATTGTTGTGGAATGGTACAGCATACCAATGAATAGATGAGATCCAACAAGAATTGTTATTATTTTAGTCTTTAGATGCTAAAGGAAATTAGTGAATATTGAATCTTGAAACTTGAACACGGTTCACATCCATCCTCATTTAATATTGAAGGCACAATGATCCTTGAATACCCGAGACTTGGAGTCACAACAACACTCAACGGCACAATGACCATTGAGCATATGTGACTTGGGAGTCACCACACTAATTAGGAGTTGGGAATTGACTATTCTTTTAAAATTTATAATATTTATTGTCTTTCATAAATTAAAAGTCTACTCATTCTTTTGAAATTTTATAATATTTATTATCCTTCATAAATGACAATTAAATTCAATTTTTTTGTTAAATTACCTTTTTAAGATAAATTTACTTTTATATTACCCTAGACCCTTGCCATTGAGACCATGTCAAATGTGGATAAGTTTTGACTTGAATAACATCCTTCTAGATGATGGCATTGTTAGCACATTGAATGGGCAATGAAAATAATACCTTTTTGTAACTATGGGAATTGGTAACTCCTCAGGAATGAGTCCCGGTGGAGTGAATGATACCTATGGTGGGGGGGGTGTTATAGGTCAAATCTGCACTTCTCCATCTGTGATCACTTTGAGTTGTCAATCACACAAAAGGACAACTTGGATTGAAGAGCATGATGACCTCAGATGAGACCTTGACCTGATTCACCTCCTTGCAAGCTGGAAAAACCCTAAAAAACACCATATTTTGACATGGGCACTACTCTACTTCAATAAACCAGCGCATATGCCCTACTCCAGTGTACAATAGTAGTGCACAACTCCTCATGGGCGCTACTCCTCTTCAATAGACCTGCGCGCAACATTTAAAAAGTGACAAACGCTAGTATTTAATGTTGTAGTCACACCCTGGGCGCTACTCCACTGTGAAATAGTAGCGCACATATTAAAATATGATAAAAAAATATTAATTTGATGAATGGGATTAGTTGCAGTTGGTTTCCCAACTTCTCCTTCAACCACCTCTTGACTTGAACTGCCTAGCTTGTCCTATAAATACAAGGAGGATTGAAGAGAGGGGTTAGACATTTTAGACATTAAGACATAAGAGACATAGAGAGACTCTTCTATATCAGAAGCTTGTATTGAAGGAAGGTTATGCTGGAGGAATTCTGAAGTCAGAGAGGAGCAGGAGCCTAGGATTAAGTTGCATGAGCATGTTGCAAATTCAGGTATACTTTGTATCATTCATATGTTTTTGACAATAAAAGGTTGAAGCATCTTTCTTGTCCCAAATCAAGTGCTTATTGGATTGTGTATTTGTTAGGATTAATGTTGGTCAAAGCTTGATGTCTGAATTACTTATCAATTCCATCATTATTATATTGGCCAAGATACATTGAGAAAGGTCTTTGTGTTGCAGGTTTATCGAATGGGAGTTGTAGTTGAGGATTGAGCGCAAGATTGGACAAGAGCTAGGATCAAACTTTGTTCACAAGGTATGTCCTCAAGATCTATAATCTATTTCCATTCATAAACATTTCTGTAATGCAATTACTATGTTTACCTATCACCCCCCTTAAGTTGATAATGTTTGTTTCCTCATTATAGGATAGTATTTCCCGCCAACAGACTAGCGATTCCACTGGGGATGTTGTTTTTCTGCTCTAGGAAACCATTCTTGATTGTCTTTCCAGTACTTCTTAACCCCTTTAATCTTTTGAGAAGCCCTGTAGGTATCCCCTGCTTGCTTCTCTCTGCTTGATTCAATATTTTTTTTTGCATCTTTTCAAAGTTATTTTTTGACTCTTTAAGACCTGTGTGCTACCCTACTGTACATACAGCAGTGCCCAAGCACTAGTTTGTCTCTATACAGTAGCGCACACCTCCCCTTGGGCAGTGGTTTCCCTACTGCACAGTAGGGCACATACCTGTAGCTTTCTGTCTAAGGTAGGGTTGAGTTTTCTACCTTTTTGGGTGGGTTTCTATCTTTGTTTTAGGTCTCCTTGACTGGTCTTTGAGGTCTGTAACTCTTCTTTGGGTCTCAGTACCCTTCTTTGAGTCTTTTTGTCATCTTTAGGTCACTTGTTTACTTGTGAAGTGTTTGGTTCATTCGTAACTCTTTTTGGAGACTAGGCATTGTTCCTTAGTGAACACGATTGCTTATCTTTACCCTGATTGTGTGTTGCTGACTTACAAACCTGTGTGCTTCACATTTGTTGTTTGTTGCAACACTTGTTTGCTCTTTAGGTATCTTATCCTTTGTTTTAGGGTTTGATCCATTTTGGAGTCTTTGGGGTGTCTTCCAAACTTTTTGAGTTCCAACATTTCTTGACTTCATTGTCTTTTCCAGTATCAAGTGAGACTGGAGTACTTTAGTTTGCTTCATCTTTCAGTCTTTGTGTCAGTAGGGTGGTTGTTAGTTCGCTTTCCTACCAGTTGCTTGGCTTAGTGGTCTTGCTAGGGTTTGGTGCTTGGGGACATTCCTCTTGAGTTTGATTTCCAGTTTGGACCATCTTTCCTCTTTGTTTTCTTTCCGCTTTGCTTGTGAGTGTGATGGATTTTTCTTTTGAAAAAACTTGTAAGACAATTCTTTGTCAAACCATTGTTTTGACAGTTGTGAGCTTAGGAGCCATTTTTCCATACTTACACATCTTGTATCAATCTTATTTGCTTCCTACTTTAAAATTCTTTTTCGTTCACAATAACAAAAAAAAGAAAAAATGTTGGTAGCTTAAGAATAATGAGGCTTATATCTTTTGCAAAATAGCATAGTTTATTTTGTTCAGAATTTCAAAAGAAAACAAAAAAGAAAATTTGCTTAGATTTTCTCAGTTTTCAATTTGGAAAGAACATTAAATGAAAAAATAAAATATTTTGTTGTTGAAAGTTATAATTTATGCACTTTGTTTTTCTGTTGCAACCACGCCACACAGTGCACTACCTTTTGAGTAAAAAAGTAACCCTAAATTTTTTTTAATAAAATTAAATAGCAACAATTTTCTTTTTTAGGGATACAAAACACCAACTAGTCATGGTTAGGATCTTGGGTTTAAAACACCTTAAACCACCCAAGATCACACATTACGAAAAAAATCATAGTTCAACTATCATAGGTAAACCCACTTCATTCAAAGCTTGCCTGGGATCTATTCAGTAGGTCTTGTGAGATCAGATTGTTGGGAATACTCCTCCTACTTTATGTTTCGAGCATATACCAGGATTGGATCGCGTTTGGGGACTCTTTTGAGTTTCAAGCTCAGTTACCCTGCCCACGCCTTCTGATTCAACTAGAGACTATTCCCCCAGGAGTTTTTGGTGTGGTGGTATCCTTAGTATCTGACCATAGGATCATACACAGGTGACAGCAGAGAGTATATCTGTTGTACCTAGAACACACGTGGGAGGAAACCTCTTGCAGGTCTTTGGGAGGGCGGTTGGGTGATTCTAGCTCTTGCACCCTTATTCATTGTATTGTGGACCCCAGTTAACTATTCTTCATCCTTCGTTGATATGTTCTGGGCCCTCATCATCCCAGAATCTTCTCCGGAAGGCATATTGTTTGACTAGCTTGAATACTTAGGACTTTTTTAGTGGTTTGCTGTTTGCCCCCTAGTCTTAGTGGCCACTAGGTTTTTCTAGTTTTATTATTATATACAATCGTGGAGGACCAAGAACTTCATAGGTCGAGAAGGTTGCAAAACCTTCCCCCACTTAGAGCGGAACCACTATCGCTAGCTAGACGACAGAGGGTAGACTCCAGTGTTCCTTTGGAAACCACTGGTGAAATAGAAATTCCTAAAGAACTACAACCTGCAACAGAAAGACCTAAAATAGAGATTCCTAAGGAACCACAACTGGGGACTCCAGATCAGCAAAATTTTAATACAGTTGAGATTGAGGATCTCACTTTTGGTGAATTCAATACTCCTTTTAATCCTCCTCTCACTAATCTTAGAAATCCGCTGCTGATACCCATTGGTTTCTAGCAACCTGATTATAGTCCATATCATTTCACACCTGAGCATTTTATGTCTAATACAGGATGTGAACAGGGAGTTCCACAGACTCCCACAACAGGTATGAACACAAATACTGTAAATCCTCCTCCCATTGCTACACCGAGTTCGACACAGACAAATTCTGTTTCGACTCCGCCCTTCAGCTTTAATGTCGGTACCTTAGGCATGCCAAGTTCAGCAACTATGGCATCTTCCTCTACACCCACTTTTGGACCTAGCAGTACAATGAATCTTGTTCCACCGCCTGTGACTCAACCATTGTATCACATACCTAGTGCTTGGATTCCCGCACCTACTATAGGGCTAAATGCTTCTGCAACCGTTCCTGTCATGAGTACCATGACTGCACTGTCTACGTCAGCTACCACTGATTTTAACAACTTTCTAGGCTATAACATGAATGAAGGTAATATGCCTGTAGGAAACACCCCTTTTTCTTTATTTTCGGGAGGAGGAGGTAACATTTTTAACCAGTAATATGGCGGGGCTAACACCCAGCCATAGTGGACAAACCCACAGAGTGCTAACCCACTTTCATATGGGTGGGGGAATTTAAATAATACTTTCGCACAACAGCAGATGACTGGGGGCAACCCCTACTAGCAGACGGTCAGGGGCAACCCCTCCCAGCAGTTCACGGGTCAAACTATGGGTGGTTCCCCCTTTATGACCCCAACTTATCAGATGTCGTCTTGCAGGCCTCTTTTACCGCTTATGGCAACTCTAAATTTGCCAAACCTTTCCAAGTTGACAAATGATCCGGTGTATCACAATGCCACATGGCCACCTGTTCCTACCAAATTACCTTTGGACATTCCAAAATTCGAAGGAAAAACTGGCGAGGACCCTGGTGATCATGTCACTACTTTCCATTTATGGTGTTCCTCAAACTCATTAAACAAAGATTCCATTAGGTTGAGACTATTCCAAAGGACCTTAACCGGTGCTGCATCCAAATGGTACATTGAGTTACCTGTAGCCACATTCTTTAACTTTCGGGATCTTGCGACTTTTTTCTGAACCACTTCCAACTTCCCGTTTGGTATGATACCGAAACAGACCTTTTGTCTACATTTAGACAAAATAAGGCCACTCACTTATCTGATCACATTCAGGAGCGGCGGAGATGGAAGAGGCTCATTAAAGCGAACATACCTCCAGAATTCCTGCTTGAGTGGTATTTGAAATCACTCCTTCCTTATATTTATAAGGAAGTAGCTACTTCTGGAGTGTCTACAGAGGAAGAAGCCATTTTATGGACCCAATAGCTAGACCTTGTTTATGCACAATTTGGGTTACTTTATGAAATCATACCTGAGGCACCACGATCAAATATTGATCTGAGTAGACCTAAACCTAGACCACATGCTGACGGCATAGTGGTTTCAGTTGATTATGCAGCCTTCGAAGCATTGACCAAGCAGGTTCATGCCTTATCCATAAAACAATCGACTGCAGAAGTTACTTCCGTCACAACCTCTCCTTCTACTTCTGAATCTGTAAACTAGGTTCAGAACAATCAAAAGGGCCCTCGGTAGCCCAATAACAAAAAGAAGGGCAAGAAAGTAGATGGGAACCATCAAAAGCCCCAAAAAGAGAATGCCGAGGAGGGTAACAAAGAGAAGAAGAAGGTTAAGTTCCCTTGTAAACTTTGCAAGCAGGACCACCTCACTCACCAATGCCCTCTACTCGAAGAAGCCCGGAAGCTACTTCAAGAAAAGAAGCTTGCCGTACTTAAAGATCCATTCCCTAAGGGGTAGGGTTCATCTTCTAGCACCTCCAATACTGGGGGCACCACACATGCTTCGGTTGATCAAACTTTTATTAACATGGTTAGCTCGGATGCACTCTTACAAACGAGAGCAAGGAATCACACCCCGAATGCATAGAAGAAGGATAAGGAGATTCCATAATCTTCCACTCCCCTCCACATACCTGTGGACCCAGTTCCCAAGATCTCGAAAGGTGTCTTGAAGTGGGCATCGCACAATCCCAACACTCGGGCTGCTTCCAACTACAACGTGGTTGAAGATCTAGCCTAGACCCCTTGTGCTATGTCTACCTTAGAAGTCTTGCAAAGTTTTCCTTTACAACGAAATGCACTTCTGGCAGCTATTGGAAGTATGGAATCATCTAACATGTCTGGGCAATTTGATATGGCTGATATCAAATACTGGTTTCCGTATAACGTTGCCCTTCAGATAGAAGTCGTTGATGGCCCAATGATCATCAGACGAGTTGTCGTAGATGAGGGTGCATCTACATGCGTAATGTCAATTTCCTATTGGAAAGCTTTGGGTTCTCCCAAGTTAGCCCCTTCTAACACACTGCTTACTGCATTTGATGGCAGGACTTTCCGTCCACACGGATTTTTGCCATCATTTGATGTCACTTTGGCCGGTAAGATAGTTGCTGTAGAAGTAGAAGTTCTAGACACTCCACTTGATTACAACATGTTATTAGGCAGGAGTTGGGTGTATGCCATGCGAGCTATTGCATCGGCAATTTTTCGAGTTGTTATGTTCCCTTTTGGAGGTAAGGTCGTTATAGTTGATCAACTTTCTTTCACTCAGAGAAACAACCAGACTTCTTCAGAGTCCACGATTCCCTTAGTTGATCAAACCGCCTCAGTAAGCAAGAGTTAGGAGCAGGGCTTTACGGGTCATTAATAAGCACGTTTGACCTACCCTCTCCAGTTCTTTTTATGCGTTCTGATGTGGATACTTCTACTGAAACTTTCACGGTTGGTTTAAGAATTGATCCGTGCATCCTTCCCACTACATCGGAACCTTCAGTGCCTCTATCCGTTGTAGAAGTAGCCTACATGGAAGCACAACATGCTACAATGGAACATATCGTGACTCCACCAGTCTCTGCTTAGTCAAATATGGACTATGCTCCAGCATGGTCACTGAATTCTACCCACTCTTTCGACTGTTTAGATATGGTCTTACCATCTGATGAAGCCATCTTGGAAGCCATGATGGGCTTGGACTAGCCATGGGAACATATGCATCACAGATCTTACCTGCTTCCAAACTTAGACAGGATAGAGAGAGGAGAATTCTCTTTGAGACCCGGTGGATTTGTTGATTTGTCATCGTTTCCTTCTACTTCGAGAGTTGTTTTCGCTTAAGGGAATATGGCTAATATATCGAGAACAATTTCAATTAACATTTCCACCAAACCCAGGGTCATGGAAAACATTTTTATTGGTGCAGACTGTTCTCCGGAAAATATCGCTCTGTATACCAAGCATTTTAAAGAATTCCGCGACATTTTTGGCTGGTCTTATGAGGAGATGCCAGGTATCAATCCATCCATCGTTGAGCATGTCATCACTACATACTCTAATGCAAAACCGATGAGACAAAAGCTCCATCTTAAGAATCCTCGAAAAGCGGCCGCCATTAAGGCAGAGGTTGAAAAACTGCTTAGAGCCAGATTTATCTACCCGATTGACATGACGGAATGGGTTTCAAACCCCATTCCGATTGATAAAGAGCAAGGTACCATTCGAGTTTGTACTGACTTCCAGGATTTGAATAAAGCTTTCCCGAAAGATAACTATCCCACACCATTTATCGACTAGATCATAGATGCATGTGCGAGACACGAGATGTTTTCTTTCATGGATGGATTTTCGGGATATAATCAAATCCAAATCAAACCCGAAAATCAACACAAAACAACTTTCATTTGCCCGTGGGGAACCTTTGTGTATCAGAAGATGTCGTTTGGCTTAAAGAATGCTGGAGCTACGTTCCAGCAAGCTATGAATTTCGCTTTTCACGATATCAAACGCATAGTTGAACCTTACTTGGATGACCTCCCAGCGCGATCTCAAAAGAGACAGGATCATCCAGCTCATTTGAGACTTGTGTTTGAAAGATGCAGACAATATAAGATTCGTTTGAATCCTAATAAGTGCATATTCTGCGTCGATTTAAGATCTTTACTGGGTTTTATTGTATCCAGTCATGGCATAAGGGTCAACTCGTTGAAAGTTGAGGCGATTGTAAATTTGCCTCCTCCTCGCACCTTGCGACAACTCCAAAGTCTGCAAGGCATGTCTAATTTCTTACAGCGCTTTATCATAAACTATGCTAAGATCATGAAATTTTTATGAGACTACTTAAACAAGATACCTACTTCATGTGGGATGAGGCTACTCAAGCATCATTTGAGGCCTTGAAGAAGTAACTACTTTCAGCCCCCTTGTTAAGCCTGCCATACTATGCAAAGGATTTTCTTTTATATCTGGCAACGTCTCTTAATACAATTGGCATAGTACTAGTTCAGGAGGATGACACACTCCAAGAGCAAGTTGTTTACTATCTTTCTCGCACATTGATAGCTGCTAAGGTTAAATATTCACATGTTGAGAAGTTAGCACTTGCTACAGTCGATGCGGTACAGAGGCTTCATCATTACATACTTTTACGAACAAATATTGTGATAGCGGAAGTTAATCCCTTTCAGTATGTTCTCACTCGATGAATCATCGATGGGAAGTACAACAAATGGATTGTAATTTTATAAGAGTTCGATTTGGTCTTTCAATTGGCCAAGTCGAAGAAATCACTAGTGTTCAGTGAGTTAATCTCAGATTTTTCGAGTGACCTAGAGCATGTCGAGGAAGAATCATCATTCCCGGATGAGCATATCTTCCTTATTGCTTCCTTTGACCCATGGTACGGGGATATCTTAGTATATCTCTAGACTTTGAGGTGTCCTACCACTTTTTCTACAGAACAACGATGCAAACTGAAAAGTCATATGAAAAACTATCTCATCATCTCGGATACTTTGTATCCGCACGGGATAGATTCCATCTTACAACGTTGTTTAACTTTAAAAGAAGCAGAAGCAGTATTAAATGATGCCCACAATGGAGCTTGTGAGGGACATCTTTCTGGGTTTGAAATAGCTCAGAAGATACTGCATGCCGGATATTTTTGGCCCACAATCTTTAAAGATTGTGTGGAATCGGTGAAATGTCGTCGTCTGTGTCAGTTATTCACCAAGAAAATGAGGGCACGTCCAGCTCCTCTTCATCCTGTGATTACAGCAAGCCCTTTCACAAAATGGGGCGTTGATTACATGACTTGCAATCCAGTTTCGGCTAGAGGACATCATTATATCATTGTTTCCGTTGACTACTTCACCTAGTTGGTGGAGGCAATGCCTACTGTCAAGGAAGATGGAGAAACTGCCGCTTATTTCGTATTTAATCAGATTATTGCAAGGTTTGGCATACCCAAAGATATTTTAACTGATGACGGCAGTCATTTCCAGAATAGCATGATGACGGATCTATACACAATGTTAGGTTTTCGGCAATAACATTCGTCTTCATATTATCCACAGGCGAATGGACAAATCAAGGCAGTTAAAAAAACTTTAAAGGTAATATTGCAAAGAACTGTCAATGCCAGTTGAAACAACTGGCACATCATGCTATACCCTTCCCTTTGGGCCTACTGAGTGAACGTAAATACTGCTACTGAGTTATCTTCCTTTCAGCTTGTGCATGGGATAGAAGCAGTAGTTCCGATTGAATGCGAGATTCCTTCGTTAAAACTAGTTTTTCAATTACTACCAGATACTTCAGTACTGGAAGAACATTTGTTGCATTTAGAGCATCTAGATGAGCAACGCCGCGATGCGCTCACAACAAACAAAGTTCACAAGAAACGAGTCAAAGGACAATATGACAAGTCTGTCAGACCTAGGGTGTTCCTTGAAGGAGATCTTGTTCTACTTTGGGATCAGGACAAGGAACCTCTAGGACCTGGCAATTTCAAGTCCATGTGGCTCAGATCCTACATAATTTCCAAAGTACTGAAGAAGGGTGCTTACGATCTAGTAGACTATGAGGGTAATAAGCTTCCTGAGCCTAGAAATGGTCTCTACCTGAAGAAGTACTACGCTTAGGAAGTTGTGCTTTTTCTTGTAACATAGTTGTATATTTTGTAGAGCTAGTTTTTGCTTGTGCTTGTTAGTTAATCTTATGTGTGTTTTCTTCTTCATGTATCAGATATCGACTGAAAATTTCTTAGGATTTGCTGATGGCACCAGTCGCCACACCCGACAGCTGGCTTCAACAGCCTGGGTTATTTACTCACCCGCTGGTCAACTGGTCTCTTCGGGGGGGGGTTTGTTTGGGTCCCACTACGAACAATGTAGCTAAATACAGTGCAGTTATAGAACTTCTCCGAGATGCTCTCATTCATGGAATTTCAGGTTTGGAGGTAAGACTTGACTCGCAGTTAGTTGTATTTCAGTTAACGGGTGTTTACCAGATTAGAGATCCTTTGTTGCTACATCATTTTCTGCGAGTTAGATTATTGGAAAGACAGTTTGATTCCATTATATATCAACACATTCCAAGAAATTTAAATGCATTAGCTGACTCATTTGCAAATTATGTTCTAGATTGGCATTTGTATCATACACTTCCATAAACAGCATTTCACACATAAAGTTCAAACACATACACATATAAATAACCAATACTGTATATATATCTGATACTGTATCAAAAAATATATGAGTTTTGGATCACAAGTCTATCACAAGTCACGTCATAAAGTACAAAACTAGGCACAATGGCCTCAAAAATATACATAGAATGTATCCATATCCTATGGAGAAGGAGGGGCCTCATCATCATGTACTGCATCCCGATAACATATGACTAGCCTAGCTATCTTCCACAGCACCCTAAGCCATGCTGGGGGCACCCCAACTACATCTTCCTGCATATCAATAGGTATCTGATCCATACGGCATGCAGGAACATCGTGAGTCAAACGACTCACTTTCCTCTCTATGGTCCCTAACATAGCATCTGTTGCAACAACATCAGCTGGCCTCACGAAGATGGTAGGATGTCCCTCAGGATAGACAAGCCCAATATCTGCATATGACACTTGTTTAGTACTTCAAAATCCATTCATAAAATCAAATAATTGAAAGTTTGAAAACATTAAATTATTCTCAAAATAAAAACATACCAATAGCTCCCCAGGCTCCGCCCGGAGAAAGCACCAGCTCTAGATCATGGTGGAAGTCCAATCCAGCTTACGGAAACTGCTCGAATGCCGACACCTACCTCTCCCAGCACCCCCAGAAATAATCAATATGATAATAGAAGTGGCTTTCGCCACCACCCTGGCGGAGAAAGATCTCACCCCACCGAATCAATCTAAGCTCACAGGGATCAACTAGAGGAAGAGGCATCCCCAAGCTAAGAGTAGGTACCCTCTCAAAGAAGAAGGTACATAGAATGCTGCCGTATCCAAAATTCTTCATACTTCCGGATTTGCAACCCGTAAGTTGAAGCTTCATATTTGCCAGTAAACCAATGCACCAATCGTACACATGTCCCTGCAAGCATCTAACACCAATATGCATGGAATTCCTCGAATCTAGGTGTTGTGTGGCACTCCTCACCATGCGGTTTATCATGCTCACAATCACCTTTAGAGGAAGGCTTTCAAAGGTAGAAACCAAGATTTGACTTCCTAACTTCTCAGCACCAACCACACAGTATGCATTTAAGTACTCTTGCACTAATGTTGCACCCACATTACGAGAAGACCCCTTCAAATTTACTGCATCTCCCCTCCTAGAGAGTCTAGTAATAAAGTAGATATCGTCAACAGTAAGCTCCAAGGGTTTTCCTCAGATAACAAAAGTATTGGTATCTACATCCCAGTATTGCGCAAGTCTTCGAAGCAATCTATTGAGTGCTCTCATGTTTACAGTTCGGTAAAACTTCAACAAACCACATCTTCCGAGAGCATGAAGAGTGACTGGGTCTTGCATTTCCAACCTATACATATCCTCATGTTCCCTCTCCCTCTAAATAAGAACCATCCTGCACAAAAAATGTCAAATTTTTAGCTCTCGACACTTTTTCTTCACTTTCAGGCATGGGCGCTCTTGTACATACCATACAGTCACGCATGGGTGCTACTGTGTGTGAGCATAGTAGTGCACACCTCCCTGTATGCTCTACTGTGCTCATTGTAGAGTAGCGCACACGCAATCCACGTTATGAGCATTGACTTACAAGTGAATTTTTGCTCAAAAATTGACAAATAAACAATTGAAATGCAAGATGGGAGGATTTAAACCTACTTGGTGGAGGAAGAATATTGATTGGTTGCTCGAATCGATCGCCACGGAGGATTGAAGTTCAAGGTTTGCTCTCAAATTCTTGCCCTACAAAACAAAAATGAAATTTGAGTTTAATTGTGAAATTACATATATTGAATTTGATTTTAATTTTTACCCACCCTTGTTAAAATGTCTATAGTTTCAAATTCTACCACATTGTCCTAATTTATCAATTAATAGAGACACATGGTACAAAGGTAATTTCACCCATTTGGTTCTCATTTTTTCACTAAAATTTTGTAGGATCAATCTTCTAAGACTAAATTTCTCGATGATAGACCTTTTTATCTAGCTCGTAGTTCAAATTTATGTATCATTTGAGATTTTTTGTCGCGATTACTAATATTCTTGTTGAAGTCTTAATTTTGGCAGATTATGAGTTATGATCCTAGAAGTTCTCCTTTAAGTCATTTTAAGCTCTTGTTTGGACTATTTAAACCTAAACAAGATCACCGAGAAAACTTGTCCTCTTCAAGCTCGTTAAAGTAATTGAAGGCTCATCCACTCAGGTAGAGAATTACCCCTTTTCTGGGCCTTGGTGGATAACTTACGGAAAATGTATACTCTAGGTGTACTTTTGTATGTGCTAGAAGAGTTCTTCTTTCATTGTTTATACTTTTTCAGGGGAGGAGACTAACTTTACGAAAAAGGACCCTTCGGAGCCTTTCTTAAGGGTTTTCAGGCTCTCTAAACATGAAAACACCAAGCAAGCATTCACCTACTCGGGCTCGATGTGAAATCCATGAGAGGGTAAATAGAGGACTGTTTAAGTTTTTCAACTCTATAAAAAAGAAAACACCGCCGAGCACAGACCAATCCGGGCTCAATATAAAATCCACGAATAAGTGTAAAGAGGATTGTTTAAGTTTTTCAGACTCTATAAACAGGAAAACACCAGCGAGCAGTAGCCTACTTGGGCTCGATACTAAAATCCACGAGTAGGTGTATGGAGTTATTGTTTAAGTTTTTCAGACTCCTTAAAATTGAAAACATCGGCGAGCAAGAACAGATCTCGACTCGATATTAAAATCTAGAGATCGGTAATATAGAGTAATCTTATATCTGTTCTTCGAACTCTGTAAACAATGAAGAAGGTCCTGAGTCTTCCTCCCATGGGCTTGTTAAACTTTTTATATGGTTGGATCTATTGAGTTTTCATTCTTTCTTGGACTCATTAAAACAACAAGAAAGGTATTCTTTTATCTAAAAAGAATAAGGGATGAGAAAGATGTGTCATATCTTCAATGTCAAAGGCAGTTCAATCAGTTCTATTCTTGAACACAGCACTTTATTGAGTCTATCATGTCGGTTGGGTTTAGTTTTTTACCTTGGGGTGAACTTGATCTCCGAGTTGTTTACTCCCCCGGTTGGTTATTCTTCCAACCATATGGAGGGTCTGTTAATGTCTCCTACATTACAGACTTATATCATTTTCCCCATGATGTTGAAAACTACCTAAGTCACTTTGTGTCATGCTCACTGTTCAAGGATATACCCTGTGTCGGCCATTCTATAGTTTACCTTGACCTCATGTGTCATCCATCCTAGTGTCAGTCTTGTTATATATTACTCCGTATCATCTCATACCAGTTGAGTGTCCCTCGTGTTGGATGATGGAGGATGCCTTAAGGCCTCCTTTCCAACAGACTTCTTCCTATAGACATCAACTCATTTTGCTCTGGGAATGAAGTTTAGAGTTTCGGTTAGTACCTTGGAGATTGCAGTTACCAGTGGAAATTTTCCTCGCTATTGAATTATGAGAATACATCAATGTCTCTTATTTGATAGGATCCTCAAGTGTTTGACTCCAAGTTCACTTATTCACACTTTTAGGATCGTACTAGGTACCTTGGGCCCCATCATCATTATCGGTGGAAGCTATCGCGTTTGTTAATAGTATACATCAATGACTGGTAATCAAATGATACCCCCCATGTTCGACTGTCAGCTCATCTATTCACATGGTTAGGGTTTGTACCTTGAGTTATTTTGGATGAAGACCTTGGGATTTTGAGGACATCACCTCATTATGTTATCACCCAAGTTGCGCAAGACTGAGCCTCACTTATATTCGGCTCTCCATGAGACATAGATCCAGTTTGTTGTTATGGCTATGATCTCTCAGTTTGACATGGATCCACGCATGTATTTCAAGTGGCCATGCTATATATACATCTCCTTGTTATGTATCGAATATCATGTTGTATCACAATACACATCTATATGATGTCAAGATTGTAATTGCTTGCTGACCTTGATCTTTGTTTCAGGTGTTATTGTGACTTGGTTTTGTGGTTCCTTGCTCCTCCTCTGGCTTTGGATTATAATGTATTTTGGCCATCGTTTCCCTCTGAGCTCACACATTAGGGGGCATCTATTATAGGTCAAATATGCACTTCTTCGTCCGTGATCACTTTGAGCTATCGATCACACAAAAGGACAACTTGGATTGAAGAGCATGATGACCTCAGATGAGACCTTGACCTAATTCACCTCCTTGCAAGCTGGAAAAACCCTAAAAAACACCATATTTTGAGATGGGCACTACTCTACTTCAATAAACCAATGTATATGCCCTACTCTAGTGTACAATAGTAGTGCACACCTCCTCATGGGCACTACTCCTCTTCAATAGACTAGAGCACAACATTTAAAAAGTGACAAACGCCAATATTTAATGCTGTAGTCATGCCCTAGGCGCTACTCCACTATGAAATAGTAGCGCACATATTAAAATATGATAAGAAAATATTAATTTGATGAATGGGATGAGTTGCAGTTGGTTTCCCAACTTCCTCAACTTCTCCTTCAACCACCTCTCGACTTGAACTGCCTACCTTGTCCTATAAATACAAGGAGGATTGAAGAGAGGGGTTAGACATTTTAAAGATTAAGACATAAGAGCCATAGAGAGACTCTTCTATATGAGAAGCTTGTATTGAAGGAAGGTTATGCTTGAGGAATTCTGAAGTCAGAGAGGAGTAGGAGCCTAGGATCAGGTTGCATGAGCATGCTGCAAAGTTAGGTATACTTTGTATCATTCATATGTTTTTGACAATAAAAGGTTGAAGCATCTTTCTTGTCCCAAATCAAGTGCTTATTGGATTGTGTATTTGTTCGGATTAATGTTGGTCAAAGCTTGATGTCTGAATTCCTTATCAATTCCATCATTATTATATTGGCCAAGATACACTGAGAAAGGTCTTTGTGTTGCAGGTTTATCGAACGGGAGATTGAGTTGAGGATCGAGCGCAAGATTGGACAAGAGCTAGGATCAAACTTCGTTCACAAGGTATGTCCTCAAGATATATAATCTATTTCCATTCATAAACATTTCTGTAATGCAATTAGTATGTTTACCTGTCACCCCCTTAAGTTGATAATGTCTGTTTCCTCATTACAGGGTAGTATTTCCCACCAACAAAGGGACATAGGTTCCAAAATCCATTCTTGTGGGGACTGCTACTACCCTTGATTCCAAAAAGGAATAGCAGGGTTAGCCTCTTTCATAAATGAAAAAAATACTCCTTGGGATTATTTGGGCAAGGCCCGAATTCAAATCTAGCGGTCGTTGTTACCGGACAATCCACTCGACCGGAGGCGAGCCGGATCTCCCTTGCTCAATGCGAGTCTAGAACAAATAGAACAGACTACAAACACGTTTCCTAGATCTACTTAAGGATCAAGTGCTAGATTTCTTACCTCTTTGATTCGCTATCCTTTCTCCTAAATGTTCATCCACGTCCCAGGGTCGTCAGATCCAAGCTGCAAGACCTATTAAGACACAAAAAAGAGAAACGAGTAAAGAGCATCTATACAATAAGAGATCTATGTAAACAATTAAGCAGGTAAAAAGCACAACATCATTACACATAAGAACGATATTGGTTGAAATCATTTGTATTATTGCAAATAGAGGGGTACATGATAGAGATATAGAACTACGACCAATGACTTAACGTAGCATCCCTTCTCCACACAAGCCAATTTCCAAGCCCTTCCAAGGAAGCATGAATTCTCCAAGAGGTGAGTGAAGGTGTCCTAAGAGATTTCACCAGCATGTAGATACCATAGTCTTCCTCCCTTTGGTATGGGAGTGAGCCTAGTTTATATAGGACTAAGTGGATGAGATTATGGATAGGATAGGTTGAGAGGTGGTAGGAGAGAGATAAGGGATCTTCCCAATGAGTTAGGGGTCGAGTACCATCTCTCCAAGAGATCAGGGATAAGCCCCCAAATGGGAAAGCTTCGAGAAAGATATCAAAATGGCTATTTTTTCCCACTAACAGACCTCGTCGCACCTTGCTATGGAGAAACTTGCAATGTCGCATGTTGCTACTGGGCAACCTGCGACGACCTCTCAAAAGGTTGTACAAACTGAGTACAAATCATCTCAAATGAATACTTGGTCCAGATGACTTCAGGGATGTATACACTAAATCATGATGATGGGTATATTTTAGGTGTAACAGAATGCCCCCCAAAGCATGAAGCTATTAAGGATGTACAAGTGAAGTGCTTTGATAGAAAAATGGCAAAAGACTTGTCAGATGAAGGATGCTGCTGCAGTACAACTGACTCTGAACTGGCAATCTCATATGTAGTACAACATGGCTGCCAACCAATACATTGTAGATCCATGGGAATAATGACTGACTGAACACAATCATGGCTACTAGACACAAGCGTAGATCCATGATGAGATGATAACACAACCACGACTAATACAAAAGTGGATCCGTGTAATATGACTCAATACAAACTCCATTACAACCTAGGTAAAACATCTCTCCCAGGGTCTTCAAGCTGAACCCGCAATGATACAAATCTATCCATGTGATTACAAATGTCTTGACGTCGAACATGGTAGAAACCACTTGATTACCGATCATTGATGTAAACTGTTAACAAGTGCGAGGGAGATCACCATTAATGTCGATGATCCCCAAGGTACCACAGTACATATCATCAAGCGTGAATAAATGAGTTGACGTCGAACGCCAGATGAAATATTTCAATCAAGAGTCAATGATGTAAACTCATGATGAAAGCAAGGTAACCTACCATTGAGGCATACAGGGCCAAGGTACTTGACTGGTTTCTAGATTCAATCCTTGGATGATGAGTTGAAGTTGACAAGGATGAACCCGTCGAAGGAGGGGCATGATGAATCCCCCATCAATCGACATGAAACATGACAAAAAATGTGTAGAGTGGATCGGATGGTACAATAACATGTGAGACTGACTCAAAGTAACAACGACATGACGACGTGTGTGTTGACTGAAAATGATGAGTGATGAATGTGTTCTTGAACATGGGCATGGCATGACTTGGTAGTATTGACATGAGAATGATGCAAACTTCTAATGCAACTGATAGTGGAATCTTTCTCCGAATGACTCAGAGGAGTAACAGGACTCAAAAAGTAAGCAGGGACTCATAGACAAATAGATGACCCAAGTATTGGTATGCAAATGTAGACGAGTGCCATGTTCAAGAATGACTATATACTGCCACTAAGGTATGTAATACAAAGACTTTCCTTTTTCCCCATCATGAATGATGAGTGCCTCATGCATTTTTTTACGATCTTGATGAGGGTAACCAGATGCTCGGTATAGCTCATCTCATAGATTACTCCAATCCCAAATATTTTCTAAACCTAGGATAGGAGGGGTTTGTCCCATGGTGGGCCCTTCAATGTGAAAATTTAACGAGTCCATAGAAGGCAAACTCGGTCGTCATTTCATATTTAGAGAGTCTGAAAAGAACTAAAGAAGAATCCAACAGTCCTTTTTTGTAAAGTTAGCCTCATCACCTGAAAAAGAGTAAAACAACGCAGGAGAGGACTCTTCCAGTCATGATTGGATAGAGCATTCATTTTTCTTAACTAGTGCCCCCTGGTCTGAAAAAGGGGTAAACTATCACTAGGAAGACAACCATTCAAATACTTTAACAAGCATGAATGCAACAAGTTTGCTTGGCAATATTTTCAATTTTAGGGAGTCTGAAAAGAGCTTAACTATGGACTCTGGGGGGTGTCCTTTTCCGTGGAAGTTTAACGAGCCCAAAAAAGTGATAAATCTTAACTTGGTACTTGTTCTCATGATTTGGTGAGTACGAGAACAAACGAAGAGTGAACTCATCCTTATGCAATAATTACGACTTAACCAAAAACAATATTGACAAAACGTTCAAAGGAGTGTTCATACCTGTAATGCGAGAAACGCTACAAAGGACCATTTTACGACTCTTGTACACTAGAGAAAGTGTCAAATAGCCCCAAATATAATGACAAATAGTCGAAACTATAGTAAATGGCCCAAAAGTATCAAAATATTTGAAAAGAAATATTCCATTCTATTCTATAAATAGAAATATGGGCCAAAAATAGAAACATTGTTCAAATTGCCAATTTTGGTGGAGAAGTACCAATTTGGAGCCAAAACTTCCACTGTCGATTCCAAGAGCTACAATCCATCATTTCACCAGTCGTCCAGACCAGGTAGGCCTAAATCTCATCGAACAACTTTGTAGTGGTTTAGTTTTCCAATTTTTGTTCATTTTTTGATGATTTAGGGAGGGGCCATTGCGCCCTCGGCTCATCGCAAGTGGCCCTTTCAGGACTTGCGACGAGTTTGGGTCATCGCAAGCCTCAAAAACGGGACCTACGATGATGTCGCCCTGTTCGTGAAGGTGAGGTGCGATGGCGGAAACCCACAACTCAAACATCAAAAATATCCCAAAAAATGAGTTTATGCAAGTTGGGAAAGGACCTCACATGTTTTAAATGCCCCTTTTGGCAGGTTACCAACAAGCAAAGATGGTATTGGAGTGGTGAGAAAAAGAACATGAAGTGGAATATGAGCAAGCCGCAAATGATACACAATGTGTGGCTACTTTGCTAAACTGTGGGTTTCTCAAATTTTTCGAGATACAGGGGATGAGAGCCCAGATCCCGTTCTTGACACACATGCTTCAGAGTTGGGATGCGTCCCAACAATACTTTGTTATAGGTGAGCATATATTCACGATTGACATTGAGGATATCTACTTTCTGACCGGTTTGTCCTGAAGAGGGGATGTTGTACAACTCACTGGGACACGAGCCAGTGATCGTACAATTGAGGACATGGTGGCACAACACTGCATAGATTCTTCTCGTCCTTCCAGCGGGAAGATACTCATTAGATATTTGGTGAGTCATCCACTGAGGACCATATTGGTTACCATTACCAGGGTGGCAGGTAGCCAAGCTCCACATATGGCTACTCAGACTCAGATGTTGTATGCGGAAGACTGTATGTCTCCCATGGTTTTCAACTGGTACGAGGGTCTGCTCGCCAACATCCGAGCTCAGCTGACCAAGTGTCGGCACGGGGAGTTCAAGCAGTTTGGATATGGATCAATCATAGTATCGTTCCTCTTAGATCGGGTTCCTCCCTTGCGCCCACAGGTGGTACTGGATGATAGGGATCTGAGAGATCCTCACATGCTCAGGTGGGAAGAGGTGATGACCCGCCATGGTGGGGGTCCCATCATCAGTTTTGGTCCTAAGTTCTTCAGCTGGCTGGAAGGCCAGTTACTTATGGTCGAGGACTTTCCATACAGTGGCACGGACTTTCGAGAGGATCCCGACTTTGTGCTGCCAGAGGGTGCAGCGTGGGGTGATATCGGTAAGAAAAAAAACCCTTGTCTTTTTTAGTTTTGTGAATTATATTTTTTTTATGTAGTGCTGACAAGTACATTATATGTGTGTGCAGATGTTTGTCCCATGCGACTAGTAGGTCTCTCTCTTCTGGCGAGGAGAGACAGAGGTGGAGAGGCAATGGTTCCCGCTGGTGCTCATCCTGTCGTTGAGGAGATGGAGGAGGTGTACCGGAACCTATCCAGGCTAACTGTGGAGGTACCAGGGCCAGCCATCGACGACCTACCGAGTTCCATGTAGAGATTTGGGGTTGGAGCATCCGTGCGCTTCAACTCCTTACTCCGCAAGGTGGCTCGTACTGTAGACTTCTTTCTCACCCAGCGTCAAAGAGCTGTTAGAGGTAGGGGTGGTGTACTAGTTAGGCGTCCAGTCTGATTGCACTTTTAGACTTATACTGAGAGCTTAGAGGCCTCAGATTTTTGTACTTACTGAAAGCTATGATGCTTCATATTTTTGTAGAGACTCGTTGAAAGCCATCGTGCTTCAGATTTGGTACCAGCACTACTTTTGAGCAATTTATATATATATAAATATATACATTATCGACGGTTTATACATTATGTGTTCTTCAAATGATTAGTGATGTGATCTTGTTTATATGTTTGCTTATGTACATTATATTTACATGTTGTGAATGCTTTTACATATTATGAGTATTATGTGTGTGCAATGTACCAATCCAGAATGAAATTGGCCATCGAGTCAGCAACTGTGTTTAACTCTCGTGGAATGTACAGGTATTGAACAGATTCAAATGACCTTTCCAGGAGACGTACTCGTCTGAAGAGACGGAGTAAGATGGGATAACCAATGGCGTAGAACCGGTTAAGATGAGAAACCACTAATTGAGAATCTATGTGGATGATAATGTGGTTCATACCCAAGGAAATGGCATCAACTAGGGTTTTGATTACTGCCTGATATTCTGCGGCATTGTTTGTCGCAAACCCTAGGAAACTTCCTCCTGAGCTAATGATCTCACATGTTGGGGAATACAGTACCCAGGCTGCCAAAGCAAGGTGAAGGGGATGCCAGCTAGCGCCATCCGCGAATCCATAGCAAGTTGCCATCTGAACACGTAGACAGAACATGGTATGAGAAGCGGAAACAAGATCAAAAGACACTCGAAAAGAAATGCATCACACCACACAAAACACAAAAAAACGCCATGTACAGTATATACAAGCAGGTCTATGCATGAGAGATCAAGTGTAGTATCTCTTCAGGTAAATCCCATTGCGGGGTTCACCTAAAGAGATTCCATCATAATCTTCAAGCTCATAGGAACCTTTTTCCAACACATGTTTTATAACGTAGGGTCCATGCCACATGGACTCGAACTTCCCAGCTCCTAGCTTATCGTGCTTCTGGTCATAAGTGAGGACCGGGTCACCCTCGTTGAAGACACGAGGTTCGAATGACTTATCGTACTGGGCTTTGATGCGTCTCTTATGTGCTTCATTAGCAAGAGTGGCATCTCGGCGGGACTCGTCAATTTTTGCTAGGTGTAAGAGATGTTCTTCCTCAGCAGTAGTGTTAGGAAGAAGTTCGACCGCGAGCTGTAAAGACGAGATTTTGCACTCTATCGGCAGAACAACCTCCAATCCATATACCAATTGGAAGGGAGTGAAGCTTGTGGCGGTTTTAATGGTATTTTGGTAGGCCCATAATGTTGAAAAGAGCATATTATGACAATTGGATTTTTGTGTCCCTACCATCCTCTGGATCATAGTTCTCAAGACCTTGTTAATTGCCTCGACCTGTCCATTGGATTCCGGGTAGTAGGGTGTCGAGTTTTCATGGCAAAAACCCAACCTATCGCTCAATTCATCCACCATATGGTTCTGAAAGTGAGAACCATATTCCATAACTATGGCCTGCGGAAATCCAAACCGTGCTATCACATGATTAAACATGAAAAGTGTAGCGATTTTTCCATCATTTTGGTATGTAGGCATAACCTCGGCCCACTTTGTGAAGTAATCCATAGCTATGATGATGTAACTATGCCCCCCGGCCAAGGTAGGCTTACAGTGCATAAAATCGATGCCCCATTTTGCAAATGGGCCAACGACAATAACCGGATGTAGTGGGGCAAGATGAGTGCGCTTCTTCGTGTGGAAGTGTTGGCAAGGAGGACATTTTTTAACGGCCTCAATACAATCTTTGAAGATAGTAGGCCAGTAATATACTGCGCACAAAATCTTCTAGGCTATAGCCATCCCATAGAGATGACCGCCACATGCCCCAACGTGACAGTCATTCAGAACGCGTTCAGCCTCATCATGAGTGAGACAACGTCGAAGGATTGAATCGACACCACGACGATACAAAGTATCATTGATGATTAAATAATACTTTGCATGGTGACGAATCTTCCGACGATAATCGTGAGAAATTTGAGAATCGAAGCATTGGGTTTGAAGATACAACAGAATATCTCCATACTAGGGGTCAGTCGTACTGATGAGAAACAATGATTCATCCGGAAATGAATCATTGTGCTCAACGTCTGCATCAGGACGGAGAAGGTCGCAAATGAGCTCAGCAAACACCAAAGACTTCTTAGAATTAGCTTTCTCGAAAAGAAGATCGAATTCTTGCAGTATCACAATCCAGCGTGAATACTTTCCTCCAAGCACCTGACGTGTCAGTACGTGGTACATGGGGTTCGAGTCGGTAATGATAGTGGTGGTGTGGAGCAAAATGTAGTGACGGAACTTCTGGACGGCAATGACTGCCGCAAAAGCAAGTTTTTTTACATGTGAATATCTAGTTTCAGCATCAGCTAGACCCTTACTTGCATAGTATATCACATGTTCCTGAGCGTTTTGATCCTCCTGTACCAAAACCATGGCGATAGTGGTAGCAGAAGCGGCGAGATATAAGATGTAATCTCGATAATAATTAGGCGGTTGGAGCACAAGGGCATGCGTGATGGCATGTTTGATACTGTCAAAGGATTTTTGAACTTGATCATCCCAAATGAACGGGACGTCCTTCTTAATCAGTCTCATATAGCCCTGAGTCTTCTCCACAAAATTGCACACAAAATGTCTTAAGTAAGTCACTTTCCCTTGGAGACTTTGAAGTTCCGTAACATCAGTCGGGGGTGGTAGGTTGATGATGGCCTCCACCTTTAAGGGATCAATTCGGATCCCATCCTTTGAAATGATAAATCCTAAGAGGCGTCCGGACTCAACGCAAAAGAGACACTTGTGAGGATTCAGATGGATATTGTACCGTCTGCTTATGAGGAAAATGGTCATCAGATGATCGATGTGGAACTCGCGCTACTTTGAATGAGCAGGGAGATCGTCCAAGTAAGGTTCTGCAAAGTCCTTAATATCATGGAAGGTGTACGACATAGCTTGCTGAAACGTGGCGCCAGCATTTTTAAGGCCAAATGGGAGCTTGCAATAAGCGAATGTACCCCATGGGCAGATGAAAGCCGTCTTATGTTGGTCAGCTGGGTTGATCTCAATCTGGTTGTAACTAGAAAAGCCATCCACGAATGAGAAGATAACGCTTCCGGCACAACTGTCGATGATCTAGTCGATGAAGGGGGTCAGGTAGTTGTCTTTTGGACAAGCCCGATTAAGGTCCCGATAATCGACACAGACACGAATGGTGCCCTGCTTTTTGTTCACAGGAACAACGTTTGATACCCAATCCGTCAATGGGACAAGATAAATAAAGCCAGCCTTTAAGAGATTTTCAATTTTTGCCTTTATTGCTGCAGTCTTCCGGGGGTGTACCGGTCACAACTTTTGATGTACAGGTTTGATGTCGGGATAGGTTTTTATTTCGTGAGAAACAATTGCGGGGTCTATCCCAGGCATCTCCTTATAGGACCAAGCAAACAGGTCTCGAAATTGCTTGAACAAGGCCATGCTAACAACAATTTCTTCAGGGAAACACTTCTGGCCTATGCGAATGTGTTCCACTATACCAGGTTTCACTGAGATGTATACTGGGGTGGTTGGATCAATGTTGGCCAAGCTTCCCTCCATGTCCGTAAGACATGTAAGGATGGGGGACTGAGGGGATGGGTAGATATCTGTTAAAAAGAGGGTATGGATTTTGTTCTCTATGTATTCCAAAGGAGGAAGAAAAGATGACCTATGATGGAGATCATCCCATGGATTGTTGTCAACATTCATTACTTCCATGCTGGACTTGTTTGAATGAAAAGTCTGAAGTAAGAGATCAGGTAGAGAGGACGTCCGTCATAGAGAACAAGATGGGGAGGCCATGGTTGAGTGGTCCTCCGGAGCTGATTGGATAGCCTCATAAATGCGTTCTGCTGGTGAAAGAGGCATCATGTCTCTAAGAAGGTGTGTTGTGGCTTCATCCGATACAAGCCAAGCATCGTTTGAGTGAGATAAAATCTCAGTGGAGATCATGTTCACCGTAGCAACATGATTAGGGGGGTCTGCGGCTAGAAAAACACCCATGAGAGATGAATCTTTCAAAAATCCAACCCCTACACTCTCATACTGTTTTGACGACTGTCCAATGGAAGGAACATGGTCACCAGGATGTGTAGTGGTGTCCGGTGTACAAAAATTTAACTGGTCGATAGTAACAATTCGTCCTTGGTGGGAGAATTGTACTATGCTGAAGACTGAAGAGGATACCGCCTGCATGGTATAAAACCAATTGCAACCAAGCAAGAGATTGTAATCTAACGGGGTCGAAACCACTTCCATGTTAATGGTTACGGTCTTTCCTCCCAACTCAACTACAAGAGCTTGTAAAATCCCATGAGGTTGAAAGCCACGCCCGTCGAATGCTTTCAACGTGGTAGGAGAACGATTCGATTCTGGGGCGCCAATGGCTCTCCAACAAGCGATGGACATGACAAAAGTGGAGGCTCCTTCGTCCAAAAGAGTGCGATGGACAATATTCCCACCAAGGTTCGCAGTAACTTGGAATGCGAGTTAGTGTGAGAGCATCGGCTTAAGGTTGTCAAGTCGGAACATGATGGTTTTCGAGGAATCTGGGTCAACTGCACCAATAGCTATGAGAGTTTTGCGTTGATTGGGACAATTCTGCAAAACTTCCAGGGTGGACATGGTGCAAGGAGCTTGGGCCAAGTCTTCTACGATATTGTAATTTTGTGACACTCAAGCATTAGGATTGAAAACAACTTTTCGAATCGTACTCTTGGGCGGACGCAATATCAAATCTAAAGAGGGTCTCTCTATGGTGAGAGAGGTTGATGGTACAGTGACATCAGGTAAAGAGTTGAAATCTTTTTCAATATTACTTTTGGTGGGTTCCTTCGAAGGGACCCATTCGTAAGATCGTGAGCGAGTAGTTAAATTGATCGCCTCGTTATGCAACATGAGAACATGCACGGTGTTAGATGGTTCCCCCTGGGCTGGGGGTGTTTGAGCAATCATCTGCTGGTTTTGAGCAGGAAACGGATCATTGAGGACTACGGGAGTCAGTTTACCCCTAAGAAACTTTTGCACTTTGTCTCTATGGGGACACTCTTTGGAGCAATGGTCTTCTCCACACAGTAAGCAAGGATACTTCAGTTTCCTTTTCTGCTTAGTATCTTCAGGAGTGCTCTTCGTTTCCTGCTCGGCAAAAGACTTCTTGGGTTTCCCCTTGTTCTTCCTTTTTCCATTAAACTTCTTAGATGAAGCTGATTGAACAAAATTCACTTCTTCGGTTATAGCAGGAGTGGTGGACTTGGCGGTGCTATGGCCAGCCGGAGTTGGGTTGGATGATCCAACAGTGCTAACAGCAGGCTAGGTGGTAAGGGAACCTATGATCCTGTCAGCTTGGGGTCCCTTATGTGGTTTTGTGGAATCGTTAAGGTCTTGGGGTGCATCAGGAAAAATATTGAATAGAGTGCCAGACTGGGTGTAGACCAGGTCTAACAGATGAGCACTCACAATGGCTTGTTCTTCGGTGATAGAACCTCACATGGAAACATATTTTGCTATGGTGGGAAGAAGAGATTTAGTAAACCCGTTTGCTAGGAGCTAATCTGGAATGGGAGCTTTAATGAGACGTCATCTCCTTCGTCACTCATGGATATGATCCGAAATGTGAGTGGTGGTATTCTGACGGAGCGAGGTTAAAAGCTCAGTACCAGTCTCATACTATATCGGCAGCTGGAAATGCGTCAAAAAGTTTATAGCAAGAGAGCCAAAATCACGAAAAGAGTGTGGTGGCAACTTGATGTACCACTTGGCAGTCGAACTGGTGAGAGTCCTTTGGAACAATCTAATATGAATTGAATCATCCATTAAGGAGTTAGATGAACACCATAAGTGGTATGTCATCACATGGTTCTTGGGGTCTTCACCTAGCTTATCGTCAAACTTAGGGATATCAGACGGAAGTTTAACTGGAATCGGTGGCCAGTTAGATCCATGATAAATGGGATCATTGGTTAAACGAGAGAGGTCAGGTAGGTCCAAAGTAGCCAGAAAGGGAAGCTGTGGATTAGGCTACGTGTATTGATAATACGGATATGGCATGTAAGGACTAAAATGACCGTAAGGTGTACCAGGATAAAACTGACCATAGGGAGGTGTGTCGCCTGGACTGTAAGGAGGTCCGCCACCATAAGGTGGTCCATTCCAATAAGGTGGAGGTCCACCTCCACCTTCGGGAGGGGGTGGAGGTCCGTCGCCACCACCGGGAGGAGGTGGAGGTCCATAACCATAACGAGGTTCCCACCCCCGCCTTCGCCTGGAGGGGGTGGTGGACCACTTCTACTTCCAGATGGATGGGGGCCCCCACCACCTCCGCTGTCGGAAGGATGAGGGTTTCCACCACCACCACCACCACCATAGTAATTAGTTCCTCCATCACCTCTTCCTGGAGGGGATGGTGGACCACCACCGCCACCCAAAGGGAAATGTCCTCCTCCACCATTATAGGGTGGTCCACTGCGGCCTCCACCTGGAGGAGGTGGGGGACCATTCCCACCACCGCCTAAGGGGTGACGGGGGTTGTAGGTAAAATGAGGTGGGCCTCCACCAATGTTAGGTGGGGACCCGCCGCCTCCAATAGGAGGTGGGGAAGGATCGATCGGGGGTGGTGGTACTTGAGGAATAGTCAGTTGGGGTCCATGTTGCAACATAGGTTGTTTCCCCCACAGAGTGTATGGATTCCTGGGATAAGGTATCCCGTATGGCGCGTTTCTGGGATTAGGTTGACTTGGCACAGGGTTAAAAGAACTTGGATACACTTGACTCCATGAGGGTTGGGTTACATTTGATGGCCCTCCAACATGAGATAATCCCGTGGTGGATGGTCTAGTGGGTTGGGACGGTCCAACGGAAGGCCCGTTGGAGTTTCCATCACCTACGTTCTAGTTAGGAAATGGGGGTTGACCCCCAGCCACAACAGATTGACCATTATTCAAAGGTTGAACCAACATAGGTTTTTGACTAGCTACCGTGGTAATAACATTACCAATAAGATAATCAGTGGGAATGGAGTACCCTCCCCTTGAATTTTGAGGTGGGGGAGGAACTGGTAAAGTAACCGTGGTAGTGACAAGTGTGTGGGACTGTTGTCCTTCCACCGGTTGGTTCACTTGAGGTGCAAGACTGGACTCTTGCGAGGGTTGACCACTCTCATTAGTGGTCACGTGGTGGGGTGCTTCAAGTGATCCGAAAGATATCGGATGAACTGGGGTGTTTCCGTCATCAAGTCTTAGTTGGAAATGACGATTATGGAACTCTTCAGAGTGTCGCTCGAGACTTTGTCTTCGAAGCTCATCTCCTTTAACATGTAACTGTTCCAAACGTTCATGGATGGGGCTGAAAGTCTCAGCAAGGTTAGGCCTATAGTAAGGCCTAGTGAACTCTGGAGTAGTCCAGTTAGGTGGGGATGAGATGGCGAAATGAGCCACTGGATGATCTGTAGAATATGTCTAGTAAGCTGCTGAAGGACTAACAGTTGTTCTAGGGTCATCCTGGGGTCAGTTTATCCATTCCAATGATCCAGGTTCTCCCAGGATGATGGGAGAAAGGTTATGTGAAGTGGGGGTTGGTGCTCCTTCATCTTGCGTGGGATGAGAGGCAGGTGAATCTGGTGGAAACAAATGTCCACCAATATTCAAAGTGGGGTTCCCTACTTCAGTAACTACGATCGTGTTATGCTGATCCATTCTTACCCTCGAAATAACCTCCGGATTAAGGGCAAATTCAGGTTGCGAGTTCAAGATCCTATAGGACCTTCTCTAGGGAAAATCCGCCAGAGTATCAAAAAAATCAGCCACGAAAAAGCCGAAACAACGTTTCTCCTAAAGGTATTCTAAAAGAAAAGCAATCCAAGAAAACCTACTCAAACTAAGGCAACAAGAAAACTTATGTGACAAAGTGGATTCAAAATTCTGGAACCTCATGGGATTATCAAGGCATCGCAAACCGCAATATATTGTAGGGTCCAACAATATGATGCGATAAGGAGGATTGGGACCGTACCCTTGCCTACATATCCGATTACCTGGACAGTACGTGTGTGCTAATCTCCCTAAGTGCTATTCTCGGTGTATTGCTTTGCCAAGACGGCCAAATGGTTAACTTGGTTGGTTTCAAAAATCCTAATGGTGTCTCCCGATATATGCAAGGTACGTGGGAGCTCAAATCCGTAGTGGTGTTGTCTAATGCATAGCCATTGGCACGAGACCTTCCGATATACGTGTCGAGTACGTGATACACCCTTCGATATACGCCAAGTATGGATTATGGTACTTGGTGGGTACGTGAAGGAGCTCGATATACTGATGTACGTGGAAGACTACAATACCCCTGGACTACAATGCTGGCAAGTAACGACAGCTGCCACGCATAACGATGTCGGAACACGTCTCTAACTTATACACAAGTTGCTAAAAATTTTACCTAGTTCTACCATTAATTTTATCTTGGACGGTTAGGTGAATGCATGAGGTGAGTATATAATCAGAAACAGAATGCAAGCCCTCGTTACATGCACGAAATATTTTTTTCTTTCGATGAATTCTACCTATGGTAAGGAGAAATCTTTTTCCAATGATATTTCCAAAACAAACTCAATGCAACACAATTCCCAATGCAAACAAATTTGACAATGAAAGTACTCTTTTCTTTTTCAACGAAACACACAAACATTCACAACACTACTATCCAAATCAAAGTATTTTTCTTTTCTTTTCTTTTTCAAATCAAAACAACACTAAGTAATGAAATGCGAGGATTCTGAAATGGAAAATGCAAGCTTTTCACTTTCTCTTTTCAATGATCTAAAGGCAACAAAAATAAAAAAATGCACCTATCTTTCCCTAGCATGGAAACAACTTTTGAGAAAAAACGAAATGTACTAGAGCTTTTCAAGAAGATGAATAGTTCATAATTCAAGAAAAACACAATCAATCATATTTCCATTCATCTTTTCCAAAACATTCCAATGCACAATGATCTTTCTTCAATAAATTTTGAGAAACAAAGGGAAAGAAACAATTTTTAATTTTCCAATGGATGCATCAAAGAATAAATTTGATAACAACTTTGCTTTCAGATCTAAATGACTAAAAAGAAAATGCTACTTGTAGCACTCATACACTCAGAAAACTCAAGAAAAACAAGCACTCAACCAAGCAAAAAGACATTCTTAACTCAAAATCAAGCAGCAACAAGCAAACTAAGCAAGCAAAGCTCAAAACAAAAGTAGATGAGGTTTGGAAGGTGATCCAATGCAATGATCAGATCAGGGATGGAAGGAAAGGAATGCAAGAATGAATGGATGAAGGCAGGGGAGACAAAAGTATCCGCCACTACCAATTTCAAACTTGTCCAAAGTGGAACCCAAAGTCAATCCAAATGAAACCAAACTCTCAACACACAAATCAAAATGGGATCTCTGGCTGGATGTTGCACCACAGAGGGAGTTCATACATGAAAACAAGGCTCAGACTATCAAACAAGAAGATGGATGCCTGTATGCTAAATCTCGACAGATCGGCGCACTCTGGCTTTGCAGACAGTGTGACGTCGTAGTTTACCTGCACGAGAGATGCGACGATGTCGCAGTTTACTAATGCACAAGATGCGACGAGCAAGCAATAGTCAAAGAACAAAGACTCAGAAAAACATAGTGTCGCTCTGTTTTCACTGCCCAGGTGCGACAGGCGAGTTCTAGATTCAAAAATGAATTAGATCTCCTAATGATGAACCACCAACAGGTTTGAAACTGAGTTGTATAAACTCAAAGGAACAAGATCAGGATCTTCAAAGTGAAGATCTGACAATGGAATCAATCCTAAGAAGGAAAATGGAAAAAGAAATGACAACAAGGCTTGTGACAAGTAATCAACTGAAAATGACTCAGATTAACGATCACTAAACAAGAGTATTCCCCAGTATGGTCATCAGATTTGTTAACGGACAATCCACTCGACTGGAGGCGAGCCAGATCTCCCTAGCTCAATGCAAGTCTAGAACAAATAGAACAGACTACAAACACGTTTCTTAGATCTACTTAAGGATCAAGTGCTAGATGTCTTACCTCTTTGATTTGCTATCCTTTCTCCTGAATGTTGCTCCATGTCCCATGGTCATCAGATCCAAGCTGCAAGACCTGTTAAGACACAAAAAAGAGAAACGAGTAAAAAGCATCTAAACAATAAGAGATCTATGTAAACAGTTAAGTAGGTAAACAACACAACATCATTACACATAAGAACGATATTGGTGGAAAGCAATTGTATTACTGCAAATAGAGGAGTACATGATAGAGATATATAACTACAACCAATGACTTAATGTAGCAGCCCTTCTCCACACAAGCCAATTTCCAAGCCCTTCCAAGGAAGCATGAATTCTCCAAGAGGTGAGTGAAGGTGTCCTAAGAGATTTCACCAGCATGTAGATACCATAGTATTCCTCCCTTTGGTATGGGAGTGAGCCTCATTTATATAGGACTAAGTGGATGAGATTATGGATAGGATAGGTTGAGAGGTGGTAGGAGAGAGATAGGGGATCTTCCCAATGAGTTAGGGGTCGAGTACCAGCTCTCCAAGAGATCAGGGATAAGCCCCCAAATGGGAAAGCTTCAAGAAATATCTCGAAATGGCTATTTTTTCCCATTAACAGACCTCGTCGCACCTTGCTATGGAGAAACCTGCGACGTCGCATGTTGCTAGTGTGCAACCTGCGACGACCTATCAAAAGGTTGTACAAACTGAGTACAAATCCTTTCAAATGAATACTTGGTCCAGATGACTTCAGGGATGTATACACTAGATCATGATGATGGGTATATTTTAGGTGTAACAACCATCACTATAACCCAATCTAACAACCTACAAACCATTAATTTGTGACTTATCAATGGCCGAGACGTCCAAGAGATGCAACCATTTGAGGTCCCACTCATAGGGGCACCTACGCTTCTAAGTTCTAACCTTATCACAACAAACCCATATCTTATCCAGATTTAAACATGGGTAATGGTGGGGTAACATGGGTAATGGTGAGGATAAGGGCCATCATATCCTTTATTATTATTTGGATGGATTTTTTTCTAATAATAAATGTAGATTTGCAATTTTGACATTTTGAGATTCTATCATTTCAATAATGCAAACTGTGATTTCAACTATGTTTCCTATGACCAATTCCAACTCAGAAAGCTTGGATACGTTTTCTTTGTGATGGCATAGCTTATGGCATTTTTTGCACAAATGAGCAGTGAAATGAATACTCGTTGATAAACGGATATGCCAAAAGAAAATTCATGATTAAGTTTAAATGAACTTTAAAAATAAAAAGTAAAAAAGGCAAGTCCATTGTTCGAACCGGGGAAGAGTTTGTGAAAGAAGTTGGGCAACAACCATGGCAATTTTTCGTTGGAGTATCCTAAGGAAAAGATAGGTCGAGTGAGTGGTCAAGAGGAGTATCCAATAAGATCCAACAAGAAAAGACCCACTGCTTCAAAGAGTCTGCCTTGAGCTGTCAAAAGAGGAACCCGTCAAAGAGCCTGTCATGAGGTTACTATTGGGATGAGCAGACCATGTTTAGGTCCAGAAGTCTTGCGCTTCTGAAGACAAGGAATATGAAGATCTATTTCTGCATAGCTTAATGAAGCTAAAAGGAATCAAAGGTGGCCTGGAGAAAATGAAGATCAACTTGTGTCTGGATGTAAAGCCAGTATAAAGAAGGTCGTAGTAAAATCTTTGCGTCTAACCAATGGGAAGAATAACAAGAAAAAAGATGAGGACAAGATTCTTTATTTGTTGTGCAAATGCTGCCTCACTTTCAGCATAGAATATTTACAACTAGCACTAGTGTTCATACACATTTCAATGCCAACTGCTAATCTATCCACCATGTCAGAACTCTACATATCAACTTGTGTAATGCCGACAACCCTGTAGACTCTTGTACATATCTTGATATCTTGCAGGATTGTATTCGGAAGAAAACCTTCACAGAGGGCAAGCTATTAGATTCTCAAATGAAAGAGAGAGGATTCGCAGGAGACAAAATGTTAGAAAATAGACTTACTAACATGTATGTTAAGTGTGGGTATTTTGGAGACTCTCGCAGAGTTTTCGACGAAATGCCTCAATGAGATGTTTGTTCATGGAATTCCAGTATTCTTTCAAGTTTCAGCATGTGCTAACTTGCATGCATCTCTAGAAAAGGGAATGGAAATCCATGAATAATTAACTAGACGAGGCTTTGAGTCACATCTTTCTGTGTTGAATTCACTTGTTGACATGTATGCAAAATGTGGGTGTATAGAGGAGGACCGCGAAGTGTGACAAAATGCATCAACAAGAGCTTGTCTCCTGGACAGCTATGGTTGCAGGATATGAACAAAATGGTTTTAATGATGAAGTCTTTGAGCTATTTAACGAAATTCCCCAACGAAACATAGTCTCGTGGAATGCAGTGATTGTAAGAATTGTAGAAAATGGGTTTGTAGGTAATGATACCCTGAAACTCTTCAATGAAATGCCTCAAAAATATGTGATCTCATGGACGGCAATGATTACAAGTTTTGTACAAAACTAGCAGGGTGAACATGCCGTAAATTTTTTTCAACAAATGCAATTGGCAGGAATAACGCCAAACTCAAAAACCTTTGCCACTATTCTTCCAGTATGTGCTAACTTGGAAACTCTGGATCAGTGTATGGAGATTCATGAAAAAGTAATTAAAAGTGGGCTTCAGTCGGATAGTGTTGTAGTCAATGCCCTGATAGACATGTATGCAAAATGGAAGAACATCTAGAAGACACGTGAATTATTCAATACAATGCATGTAGTGGATGTTGTCTCTTGGACAACAATGATTACAGGGTATGCACTGAATGGGTTTATCTACGAGGCCCTAAAACTCTTCAAGGAAATACCCGAGCGAAATGTGGTCTCATGGAATACAATGATTGCAGGATTCACACAGAATGGGCTTATTGTTGAAGCCTTGAAACTGATGCCTGAACAAACTATGGCCCCTTGGAATGCATTAATTACAGTATTTGCACATAATGCACTTGCTAATGAGGCCTTGAAACTTTTTAAGGAAATGCCTCAAGAAACCTGTCTCATGGAATACTATGATTTCAGGATTTTCATAGAATGAGCTTGTAAATGAGACTCTGCTGCTTTTCACAGAAATACCTGAAAGGAACGTAGTCTCTTGGAATTCAATGATTGTTGGATTACCACAGAATGGTCAGGGTGAGAAAACGCTAAAGCTTTTTCAAGAAATCCAAGTTACAACGGTGAGGCTAGATTTATTTCCCTTTGGATGTATTATACCAGTCTGTGTTAACTTTGAAGCTTTGGAACATGGCAAGTAGATCGGATTCATTATCATACAGATCGAACTCCAGAAAGCGCTTAAACAACATAAAAAACCTTCTAACAAACAGATCATGCCCTAGTCAACCACACAACAATGGATCGGATCTCATAGAGAGCAGATCAGGCCTCAGTCAACCATAAGTCAAAAGATGGGGTCTGTTTTACAGCAGAGCAACCTCAAGCATGATCATAGGTAGGAGGAAAGGGCTTCAAAAGGACCACTATCACAAAATACAATAGCAAACCCTCACAAACATAAAATAATCAAATCTGTAATGTTCAGCAGGTGGGTGGCCTTCAAACCTTTAGTGAGCAGCAGGAAAACTCTTTAACGTCAAGCAGAGCAGAGGTAATGTGCGCAACTTGTTCCAGTCTCATCGCATGAAGCTTTGGTCAGTGAATGAACCTCTGGTCACAACTTCCAACCATCACACTCGCTCGACAGGTGTTTTGTAAGTAACGCATGGCCATGAATCCATATTTTTTGTCCAGACAAACTTATCTCAAAATAAATATTTGGCACCCAAATATTGAATCCAGAGATACAAAAACAGAGTATTTGTAAACCAGGGATTTGAAGAAAACACAGGAAATTGAAAAAAATAAAACCAGCTCCCTTTCAAATTAATTAAACCCTAATATAGGTGATTTCAGCATAAAGAACATAAATCTCGAAGGCGTGGGAGAAAGTAACCTGGCATCGGCTAGGCTTTCAAACGCATCATCTTCAACGTTTCAAACGCATCATCTTTCGTTTCCCTTTTTTAGTCATCTCCACACTAGAGAAGTATGGCTAGGTCTAATCGAAAGAGAGTATGTACAGTGGGATTCGAATGGGCACCTAAGGAACAAGGTCGGGGGGAGGGCGCCAATTGTTTTGAATTTCATAAAATGTTTTGATTTGTTATATTTTTTATTTGTTTTTATTTTTATTTTTTAAATATATATATGTGTGTGTAGGTCGGGGGAGGGCGCCAATTGTTTTGAATTTCATAAAATGTTTTGATTTGTTATATTTTTTATTTGTTTTTATTTTTATTTTTTTTTGTGTGTGTGTGTGTGTTAATTTTTGTGAAGTGGGAAATTGGTTTAATAAATTATGGTGTTTATCTAAATTAATTTTATGTTAAATTAAACTACTATTGTTATTATTTATGTGAAAATCAATTATATTGATGACAAAAAATTATAACAATATTTATAATAAAATTAATAACATAAATGATTTTTTCAACATTGATTTAGATACAATAAGATATAACATTATTGTTTACACTATCATTTATCTCTATTAGTATGTCCTTTAACTATATCAGCTTCTTTGTCCATTTTCGTGGGGTAATAATCTAATTTTAGTATTATTGTGACAATTTTAAAACCAAATGGAAACTCTAGTAATTAAAATCCTAAAGTTCATTGGTTGATATGGCTCAAAATTTACATTAGAGAAATTTTGAGGTCAAAAAATGGCCTCAAAACAAAGAAAATGTACTATAAAAAACAACCAATCGCATTCTAGTAGATGACATCATCTCCCTTGGTGAGGTGGCATTGCATGAATTAAGAATGCTTATTTGTCAAATTTTCTATGGTGGATGAAAACACATAGTTAACCAAGATAGTGGTGTAAGTACTTTTAAGTCATAAAGTAAAGCACTCATAATGATAGTCTTTTCATAAAATAATATTATTGTCATTTTCAAGTAAAGTACTCATAATGAATGTCTTTTCACACTTTCTCATAAAATAATATTATTGTCATTTTTAAGTGAAGTACTCTTAATTCATAAAGAAAGTCCTTTCACATTTTTTTATAAAATAATATATTATCATTTTTATGTTTTTAATTTTAAATTATATATTCACTCCATTCTATTTAATAACATAATGTCAAACTAATAAAGAATAATAATAGATTTAATAAATAATAATAATAATAATGCATCGTGGATTATAATAATATTATTAACATTTTACATGTAAATAAATTCTCAATTAAATTACATTATATTAAATTCATGAGAAAAGTACTAAATATAAAAAGTCAACATAAAATTAAAAAAAATAGCTTTTAAAATTATTTTATTATTATTTAATTTCATTTGAAAGTTCAAGACAAATAAATGTTAAAGGACAATAAATTTTTGGTAATTTACAATAAATCTTAGTCACATCAATGTAGACTTATTTATTAATTTTATTTCTATTGAATTTTGAAAAGCAACTCAACCATGGTTATTTATATTGTGCATAGAAAATAGTGTGGGAGATGACTTGTCATATATACCTACCCCATAAAACCCCCAATTCATAATATTTTAATATATCTCATATTTTTGTAGTACATCTCTTAGGAGGCCATTTTTTGACCTCAAAATCTCTCTAATGAAAACGAATGGACCAAATCCCAACTCTAATAGCCCCTTAAAATGCGCTTGAGAAGAAATTCGTTACCTTTGCAAAAGAAGCTATGGTTGAAATATTTACAAGTAATTGGTCAAACCCAAAAATCGTTGATAACTAACTCCATGAGTAGCAGATCCCTCATATGAAGGGGGGTTAGACCCTCTATTATTTTCTATGCAAATGGATTCTGCACCTTCTTCTTTGAGATAAAACTTGGTTAAGGAAAATGTTCTAAAAATGATCCATGGTTTATGGGGTCGTGTTATATGTATTTGAGTAGGTGAATTTTTTATTTCAAACAAAAATAAGAAGCCCAACCACATTACAATGTTGGGTAACACTTCAACATGTATCCATATTTGTTTGGATGATGAAACATACAAATCCATTGGAAAAATATTCGGTAAATATATAGACATAGTCAAAGTTCTTACTCGACAATAGATGCATATGATTGCATCTAAGTGGAGGTTGATCGAGGTAAAGGCCTCCTAAAGTATTGCAAGCACCTATTGGAGGGAAGAATGGAAATATGTTGATGAAATTGTGTGATTGGGGGAGATTCAATTGGCACATGGAATAGATTGGTTCAAAGTTTCTCTTATAATTTGTCAAAAATAGATTTTAAGAAGATAGATTGGAGTGGTTTAAGAACCCTTCTAATGAAAGCTACATAGTGTGTTTGGGCACACTATCATGTTTTTAAACAATGGAGAGATTGAGGGAAATTGGTGGTGGTCCAAATTTTACAAATCATTCTTGAAGGCCATAATATTTATGTGGGTGAACCTATAAAACAAAGTAATCACGTGGAATTTTCTAATGAGATGCACATGGAAAGGTCCTAGTATTTTTCTCTATGTAAGAGTAAACCAAAGACAATATATCATTTTCTAGTTGGATGTCGTTACTCCAAGGAGGCATAGGAAACATCAAAGTCATTGATTGGGGGAGGAGGCATTTGGGAAGGAAACTCAATTCAAGAAGCTCACAAAACCTGGTTAGAGGAAAAGATGGTTGCTAAACATAATATTTATTTTCAAACTTATAACAAATAACAACCAACACTTGTAATAATTGAAACACGAGCCTCATGCAAGCTCATCATCATGGAGGCCACCAATTTCATCCCTTTCAACTAGAATGAAAAAGATCCCAATGCACCCAACAAACTAAATAAACTCAAGAGTGCAAGTTGAGGTGTTATTCAAATGTAAACCTGAGTCAATAAGTAAAAACCACATGCACACTATCATTGAGCCAACACAAGAACAAACAAGTCGAAAGGATGTTAGGCTAAGGTCCAAGGGAGTGGATGTCTAAGCAAGAGAAAAATGAAAGTCTTGTCTTCAAATGATAGTAGATATGAATGTGGGTTTGATGGTAGAGATGGGCCACAAGTGCACATGAGGCTGACTAATAATCCAACCACAATTAGTAGATATGAATGTGGGTTTGATGGTAGATATCGGCCACGAGTTCACATGAGGACAACTATGAATCCAACCACAATGTGTGGGACAATAAAAGAAAAATGCCAGGTCAAATTCCCATCAGTTGGAGGAGAAACATTGTCATGCAAGGCCAATTATTAACATAACAACAATTTCAACCCAAATTGAAATTGCAAGGATGAATATTTAGACTTAAAATGAAGGTTTGTGCAATTTGTTAAGTGGTCAAATAAATGGGTTAGGGTCGAGATTACCTCCCCACCTTTAACAAAGAATGACACAGGTAGGGATGGGTTTAATATCCAACACCCACAGGACTAAAACATCGCATAAGGATGTATGAGTGAGTTCCCCAATGAACCAGTAGGCCAACCACTTTATACATGAGGGCTTTCAATAGAAACGAGTATAAGGAAAAACAATAACCATCTAGCTCAAAATGGTACAAGCATTACAAAGACGGAGTAATTATAGAAAATACATAACTATATTATAGAGAAGTGACATAACTAACTTGCAAATTTTGCTTGAAATTTGCTGCAGAGGTCTTCTTCTTGGCTAATTCTCATTCATCCTTTGTAAGCCTTTTCAACAACCTCCAGTTTTTTCAATGGTGCCTCTATTGATGGCATTGCAACATATGCTCTAATTGTGAACCCCTCATACGAACAACATGATCAGATAAAAAAACTCATGAATTATTCCCTAAATAGCTCTCTAACCCTGAAACACTACCTTTCCAGAAAAGCCCAATATTTGATGCCAACACATGTTATGGAATTCGGTCGGCTACTTGAGCAAGAAAAGGCAAGGTAATTCCGGGCATAATTCCACTTTGAGGTCAAGAGCCTCTCAAACCCCCAAACACCCTGCTTCCCGCCAAAGCCAAATATGTGGCACCAACCCAGATAGTTCAAGGTATTACTGCCAATATGAGGTCAAGCCATAACAACTGGTATATTAATTAATGAGATGAAATCATAACATAAGAGGGGTAGAATCTTGTTAAAATGAACTCATGACATAAGACTTAGACACAAAAATGGGCACAAAGAAAGGTGACAATCTTGTCACGGTGCAATTTTTGGTGCAATCAATGGCACAAAACCTAGCACAAAAGTTGCATAAAAAATGGTGCATAAGTTGGTACAAAACAAAATGCATATTTCGATGCATAACTAGGTGCAAAACTAGATGCAACACCTGATGCAATGACAAGGTGCAAAAGTAGACCTAAAAGTTGGCACAAATCTAGATGCAACCTGTGGCACAACATTTAGTGCAATTTTTGGTGCAAACTATGGCACAACACCTCGCACAAAAGTTGCGGAAAATTGGTGCAAAAAAAGATGCATCTTTTGGCGCAAAACTAGGTTCAAAACTAGGCACAATACCTAGCGCAATGATGTGGTGCAAAGTAGATGTAAAAGTTGGAATAAATCTAGGTGCAATTTTTGGTGCAACATTTGGTGCAAATTTTGGTGTGAATGATACCACAACACATCGCTCAAAAGTTGCACGAAAATGGCACAATAAGAGTTTCATAAGTTGCTACAAACCAAGGTGCAACTTCAGGTGCAATATGGGGTGAAAACCTTGGTGCAACACTTGGAAAACAAAGTTGGTGCAACATTGGATGCTAATATAGGCATTAAAACCGGCTCAAATCTTACTGAAAGTATTGGTGAAAATCTTGGTGCAGAATTGGGTGCAAAAGATGGCACAAATTGAACCTGTTTTAGCTTCCACTACTAGAAACTAATGAAAATTGCACCCATAATAGAGCCAAAACGTGGATTAGTGCCTAGTTTTCTTGATGGATAAGGAATTTTACACTGAAAAAAAAATCTAGATGCAAAAAGTGAAGCTAAAAGGGATGTTAATCATAGGGTTTTGTTGTAGTGCTAGAAGATTCCTTTAGGACTTGAGGTTTAGGTCTCCTCCATTGACCATGTCCTTGCTTCATCTCTTTTCATGATCTGTTGTTGCAGCTTCATGACCATGTGCGTCCGTCATATTTGATATTGTCGATTATTCGCACAAAATCAAACAAAAAAGGTCATATTTCATGATTTGTACAAAATCAAACAAAAAAATGTCATATTTCATGCCAAACCCATATGAAAACTAGGAATCTAATTCCACTTATACATGCATCTTTGTAGACAGAAGCAGAGTGACTGAAATAGTAGTTGATACCAACAACTGCAACTTCTACTGGCAGATCTGCTACCTTTTCTTTAACTAGGTCAACTACGTCCACTACTATTGCTCGCACATTCACTAATTCAAGGTAAATGAATTCCTTTGGATATGTGCTTTTAATTGTTCCTTTTACTTGATCAATGGGACATGCTACCTAATGGATTTTGAATCTGAAGGCGAAAATAAGTTATGGTAATATTAGTGCATAAGTGGGAGAACCAGTTAACTATGGATGTTCTTTGGATTGGATCTGTAGGTATATATGATCGGAATCGGGGATAAATGGAACGGGAACACCTACAAAGGATGACCCTTTAATATCCCAATGCTTGATGCTTCTACGCTTCCATGCATAAACCCACACTAGCAAGTAAAAAGGCAATGCTACTAGCCTTGTTAACCATGCCTTTAGCTTGAAAACAAATGCCACTACTATGAAACTATTTGCTTTCATGTAAAAAAATGTGTGAGAAAACACAACTAGAAGAACCATACACTACTTACCTCTTCCAAATATAGGGGCATCACCAATACTCACTGAAGTAATGTTTGCCAACTGGCATCCAGTCAAGGAATTTACAGGCTCAAATCTATAATAATACGTTCATAATATAACTACCACCATATCCTATCGATCCATATTCATCTATGCTATATTCGATGTCTGTTAAATATATGAGACATGTTAATTCCCCACTTGGGTATCCATGAAATTCCTTGTAGTTAATTTCCCGCTCACTAAAAAAAACAACTCACTAAACTCAGATGAACACTATATTAGAAATGACAGATGCATAATTTGATTTCAACAAATGAAAATTAATAGGGGAAGGATACAATTCTGTGATTTGAACTATGGCTCCTACTATGATGATTCCAATTCCTTCGATGACGATATGGCTAAAAGGCCTCCTCTCTCCGAAAACAAAAAAAGGATTAATCTGTCTACTGATGATCAATGAATAAAATGAAAAAATCTCACCTACATGAAACTACAAACTGCTCAGTTTCTCTTTAATTTCATGAATAAGAGGGCCTCTCTCCTTATTTCCTTTTATATGTCAAGAGGTCGATGTGGCAATCTTCTTTCTACATTTTCTGATACTCTTGTTAAACCCTAGGTTCTTACAGAAAGGTCCTGTCCTCTTGTCGCTGTAGAAGAACAAAAAAATAAGGTGTGTCGATTTCATTCAAGGCTCGCCATTTCTACAAATTTTCATCATAATTAATGGGTGGGTCTCCAATTCCTTATATCTCGTCCCCCTCAGCATCAGACGACATCTCAGTATTCCTTATATCCTATTCCCCTCAACATTAGATGATGGCTTTGTATCCCCATTTGAATCCGAACCAGAATCGAAACCCTCTATCTCAGTCAGAGAAGGCATTCAAACTGGCACCATCAGAACTAACATATTTGAGTCTCGATGGAGGGGAAATGGAATCAATCCTAAATCAACTAGGGCTCGCTACATGTTTGAGTCTCGATAATCTACCTTTTAAATTGAACCATAACAACAAAAGAAGTTTCGTAATTGCTCGATTTGCGAAAATTCTAGATACATGAGTAATTAAGAGCTCGAGGATCTAAAATTTGATGTGTTTTTTAGCAATCCACGATTCGGTGAATTCATTGTCACTGGCATGAAATTTAAGTTATTTATTGAAAGAATTAAGGTATCTACCTCTATGTCGAAACCGTTTCCCATGCTAATTCGGGCCACTGTCCTCCTTATTGTTTTACCAAAAGGCATGAGAATGAGGAAGAAGACTTAAAATTATGGACTTCACCATCAAAGAAGCCTTACAATCACATTGGTAAGGAGTGATAAGAAGATCACAACAATCCAACCTATCAAATCTCAAATGACAATGCCAATTAAATACTTATATGGTAAACTTAATATAAGACTTACTTGTAGTTGTCTCTTAATCTGTGTGTCTTGACACATTTGATAATTTATGGTTGTCTCTGCACCTTGATTCAATTGATATTATAAGGTGAGGATGTACATGCATAATAATCCTTAGTTATGACTATGCGATGAGGATTTAAATGGAAGAGGATGTAAATACATGTAATTTTTATATGTATTTTGGTGGCAAGTGTCGAAGACAAATGTGGTGAGAAACCACATATGTTTGGAAGGATGGAGTAAGATTACATGATCATGATCATGCCACCCATCAAATTGAAGACAATTCCTAAGCCAAAAATTGTTTTTTTTAATTTTATTAAAACCATTGTGGTACTTTGGTCCAAATGTTTTTTCTAACTCATCGTTTCTCCATATTGTGTGCCCAGTGCCACCTCTCTATATCAATGCATAAATCAACCTCTGCTTGGTTTGTGGTTCTAGATGCATGCCATTATTTGTAGTTGCATGCCATTGAGTGTTGTTTAGAGTTGTCATGAGTCTGTGACATTCATGCAAGAGATGAAGTCTTGTAGAGGCAGACTCATTGAAATTTATATGGATGGGTTATTTCAAATGTTGCCCTTCTTTTGAAATGTTGATTTAAGTGATGGCCTTCCTATTGGAAGGGTAAAATTCAGATTTTAAATTTTTTTTGAAGGGAAATTTTAACTTTACACTTCTAGTAAGGGATAGAACCCTTTGGAAGGGCCAGGAAGGGTTCAAATTCAAACGTTGAGTACAAGGCTAGGCACATCACATATTAAAATACATTTAATATATGGATTCGCAAGAAAGCCACTAAATTCAATAAATTACTAAATACATTGTTTAAGTAAATAAATATGATTCCACTTTAGAACTGAGCGGAGCGATGGAGGATGCGTCTAGTACATAAGATTTTTGGGTCTCTTCAGGGTTTTTCTGGTGTTTTAGAAGTGCATGAAGACTTTCTCCATTTTGTTGTGTATGTGTGGAAGAATGGAGTATTTGTTTGACGTGGAATGGGAGGCGGAGACTCGAGTCACCCTTCACAAAAACGGGAAAACAATGAGAAGAAAGGGTGATGGAATGAAAATTACTAGCATGTTGAAATTGGCAGGAAAATTTTCATTTTTGGTATTACAGATCTAAAAATTACCAACATATCCCACTTGTAGTTGAAATTAGATTCACTCTTTAGAGATTATGTGATGTTGCAAAGCCTTAATCATCACTCAAGAGCAACATAGAGAATTCTTACATATAGGCTAAATATTCCATATGTAGGTCATATTTAGTAGTCTAGGTTAACATGCATGGACCATCAACCCCATAGAAAATTAATATGGTACTAGGCCCTAAAATTAGTTTATAGGCCATGGTATAGGCCACGAGAACCATCGTCAATGTTACAAATATTGAAATGGCCACAATATCTCGCTTGTAAGGTAAAGTAATTATGTGCAGGGCCCTACACATGGACCATGAATCATATAGTAAATTTATTAACCATGGACCACTATTTAGGTTATGAGAACAACTATTGGTTTACATAAACTATATATATTAAACCATGGTTGGTTTATTGGTTTACATAGCTATGGACAAACCTGCAACAACAACAATGACATCGACGATGGTGACAATGATGATCATGACAATCTCACATGTAGGCTGGAGATTCTTATGTGGTAATCTAGGTTAACATGCATGGACCATCAACCCCATGGAAAATTAATATGGCATTATACCTAAATTTAGTTCACATGCCATAGTCCAGGCCATAAGAACCATCCTTTGTGTTACAAATATTGAAATGGCCACCATAAATAATGCCACTAATTAGACATTGACCTAAGAAAACCAACCCATGTAAATGACTCATGCACTTGGCACATTTGATCCATGCAATGAATTCATGCACCTAGGGAGCTTCAACCTCTAACCCCCTCACCTCGTACCTAACCTTAACATCTAGCCCCAAACCGAATAGCATGATAACTTATAAACCACTTAACCACTAGTACCAACAAAACCAGAACCCCTTTCCCACTAACCCACTGATCCCTTAGGTGCCTTGCTTCTAATCCAAAAACTCCCAAAATCCTACCACATTATGAAATTGTAGAAAATATCCCCTTAAGCCAGTGTCCCTCTAACCCTAACCCAATACCCCCTAACCTAATCACTAGCATGTCTACTACACCAAATCAACACACTAACACAATAAACTTTGACCTTGGGATATTTATAACTAAGGTTTTAGATCAAAGACTTTGACATCAAGGTTTGAATCATGATCACTGTATGGGATTTTATCAAACCAAAATTAGTGCAAAAATAAACACAAGAACTTAGACTATAAACAAAATATTCCCTATCTAGGGTATGTATAATGACTCAAGTCCCTATGCATGGCCCATGAGTTTCAAAATAAATTATTTTTGCACAAGAACCTACATTTTGGCCCTAGACCATAACATAGGCTCCTAGAACCATCCACGACATGAAAATACTAAAAAAAATGGCATTGTGTTACTCAAAAGCTAAATATTCCTTTCCTATGGCCTATGTGGTGGTACAAAGAAACGCCCATAGGTCACAAGACCTTGAGGTAACTACCAGTCATTATAAACTATCTTTCGATCTAACACCATGGACACCATGGATTAGGCTTCAAGAACCATCCATGATTTTGTAAATATTGAAATGGCCACCATACCCACTTGGAAGCAAAATATTCATTGTGTAGGAATCATGTGGTGATTAGGGCCCTACACATGGCCCATTAGCCATAAATGATAATGTTATGGCACATTAGTTTGTATTTTGACCATGTATCATGGAAAGTTGGAGTGTGAGAACCATCTTTGATGTGAAAAAACTAGCATGACTGCCTCAATTGTAGACCTCTAATGGGATATGGTGTTGAATGATGATGCACACCCTTCCTAACACTACAATAGCTTATGTATGCTTAGCTCCATTGTTTTGTTGAGATGCATTGTTGAACCCATGTGACACACCTAACCCACATACATAAATGACTTTTAGGGGGCTTTCAAAAAATTTCTCGAAAATTTCAATTCGCATGAATTTTAGGGGGGGAGTTCAACAAACTACCTCCAAAAGTTCAATTCTCATGAATTTTAAGGGGGGTTTCAACAACCCGCCTCCAAAAATTCAATTCTCATGACTTCTAAGGGGGGGTTCCAAATAACCGCCTCCAAAAGTTCAATTCTAATGACTTTTAGGGGGGGCTCCAACAAACCGCCTCCACAAGCTCAATTCTCATGACTTTTAAGGGGGGTGCCAAAAAACTGCCTCCAAAAGTTCAATTCTCATGACTTTTAAGGGGGGTTCCAAACAAACTGCCTCCCAAAGGTCAATTCTCACGACATTTAGGGGGGTTTTGACAAACTGCCCCCAAAAGTTATGATAATTAGGCTTTTAGGGGGGGTTTTCCAACAACCGCCTCCAAAAGTTCAATTCTCATGACTTTTAGGGGGGGTTTTGACAAACTGCCCCCAAAAGTTATGAGAATTGGGCTTTTAGGGGGGGGGTTCCAACAACCACCTCCAAAAGTTCAATTCTCATGAATTTTAAGGGGGGTTCCAAACAAACCGCCTCCAAAAGTTCAATTCTCATGACTTTAAGGGGGGGTTTTGACAAACAACCCCCAAAAGTTATGAGAATTGGGCTTTTAGGGGGGGTTTTCCAACAACCACCTCCAAAACTTCAATTCTCATGACTTTTAAGGGGGGTTCCCAAAAAACCACCTCCAAAAGTTCAATTCTCATGAATTTTAGGGGGGGTTTTGACAAACCACCCCCAAAAGTTATGATAATTGTGCTTTTAGGGGGGTTTTACAAAAACTGCCCCCAAAAGTGAAATTTTAGGACTCTTGGGGGCGGTTTTAAAAAAAGTGCCCCCAAAAGTCCAATTTCCATGACCTTTATGGGTGATTTTAAAAGACCGCAACTAAAGGTATGAAAAAACTTTTAGGGGGGGTTTTACCAAGACCCCTGGAAGCCAAAACTGCCCCTAAAGGGCTATTTTTTTGTAGTGTTGTGAATTTAGGCTAAACTTGACAAAATATACATATATATTTTTCTCTATAATTAATAACACTTGTAAGTTAAGCTTTTACTACATGTTCCACTAATAACACTTGTAACTTAAGCAACATAATTGGAAATGATATATTCTAATTCGTAATTGACTAAAGTAGAATAATTAAAATATACATATATATTTTTCTCTATAATTATTAACACTTGGAACTTAAGATTTTACTACATGTTCCACTATATATGCACATAATTGTCAATGATATATTATAATTCTTGATTGACTGAAATAGAATAATTAAAATATACATATATATTTTTCTCTATAATTAATAACACTCAGAACTTTAGCTTTTACTACATGTTCCATAACTAAGTGATCGATTGATGAATTTCTATCCTAAATCAATACTTGGTTATGATATGAAACAAGGTCGGATATTTGGAAAAGATAAGTGTTCAATGGTAGATTAAATATCCTAATTAAAAATCCAGTAATGGTAGGGGAACAATGTCAAACATTTGAATTTATTAAGTGATCTTTTAAGAAGGGGGCTCTCTAAATTTAAAGTTACGGTTTTTTTAATAAACTGCAATACATCCTGATGAATACTTTGGCTAAAATTGTTCAGAAAGGAATGATCTTGTACATGTGTAATCAATAGTAGTGAGCTCAGTGCTGGTGTAATACCCCAAATGCTGGACTTTAACCCATTTGGTATTCTGCTAAGTATTATTTTAGTTTAGTTAGATGAAATTAGAAATTTGAGAAATTGATTTCTAATGACTATGTGGAACAACAAATTAATGAGACGGGAGTCATAGTCCCCTATGGGTTGGAGGGAAAAATCCAATTAAATAATAATGATAAATTATTATTGGAGAAAAGGGAAAACCCTAAAGAAAATATTTGAGAGAATAATGAATTAAAAGAATTAACTAAATGGGATTTTTTCACACCTAAGAATATAAAAAGTGAAACTCATTCAAACCATTGACATTATTATAATTATGAACTATTATCAACAAGTCTGAACTCTCTCATGATGATAATCACCCAAGAGAATTGGGAGCTCAGAAGAACAAAAAACAGAGTAACTAAAGACAAGTAAAGAAGGAAATTTTTGGAGCACAAAACTGGACCAGATTAAGAGCAATCAGAACAACTGGGTATAGCTTGGACACTTGATTGTGTTCAGGTAGGAGCACTACCCCAAGATTGCAGGAGCGCTGCATAAAATACTATTAATAGGCTGTGATATTAATGATTCTCTTAATGGCTGAGGCTTAAAATCCCCTAGAGCATCCTGGAGCTCAGGAGCACTGAGTTGGATGTTGGGTTTCCTAATGCCACATAAATTTACTAAATAACTACGGGAACAAGTTAAGGTTAAATAAAATCTAACTCTTGAATGAGAGGGGACTGTGAACTCAGCTCGGGGGTCACCTGAAAGCAAGGTGAACTTGCTGGTCAAAGGTTGGGAGGCTTGTGCTAGGTTCACTGGTCTTTAGATTTAAGATAAGTCTATTTGTTGCATTTATCTGTTATATTTTATGGAATGGTTTCTAGGGTTAGTGTTGTATAACTCTGATCTACTGTTGGATGGATTGTTTATCAGATCTGGATATGACTGTGTGATTATACTGAACTTGGTTTATAGATCATTGATAGACCTTTAGGTCTCTATTTTATTATGCAACTTTATGATCTATTGGAGAAATTTCAGTTTCATAGTCTATGTTTGATTTACAGATTCTTTATACAGTAAACAATTATACATGTAAAATAAACGATGATATATAAGCCTATGATAGGCAGTATGAATGATCATTGATTATATTTAACCCTAAGGCTGTGTTGGTTATGTTTTTATAGAATAGGCTTCTTGTACTCATCATATTCTTATTAACAACAGAGCATATGTTCCTAATTTAATGGCTGAAAGAGGAAGACATGTAAACCATGGGGTTTACATGTCTAGCATTTGCTTTATTTAAGTTTTTATTCTATCATTATATATAGTTAAAATCAAATACAGTGATTAAATGATGATAAACCTACAGTAAGTGGTTTTCATTTAATTGATAGAGTATATAATTTCTGGATGAACATATATGTGTGTGTGTGTGTGTGTGTGTGTGTAATAGCATTTACCATTTCAATATGGAGATTGTTTTCTGCAAATAATAATTAAATCTCATAAATGCATGACCATTTTATATGGGTCTTTAATAACCTGAGTATTAAATGTTATTTTAATTCCTGTATGGAATTCATATGCTGTCCAAACTCTGTTTATATCTATAGTCGTTTCTAGCATGTAACTTGACCCTTTTTGTTTAACGACATATATGCATAGTATGGATCATGGAATTTGATATGGTTCCATTGGATTGTATAAACAAATCAAAAGTAATGTATAGGATGCATCATGTATGCCTGAAGGATTTAAGAGATGGACAAGTGCATATTATGCCCTTGGCATAGGAGCTCGACCTGTGTCTGAGTCGAATCTCATAAGAGATAAACCCTATCGTAGACATTTCTCAAGGGAGAGTGTGAAAGCACCATGCAGAATGCCCAACCCTGTATGCATATACGTTTTCACAACAAGGGTATTTACTCTAAGTCCTACGACTCGTGGATAGTGGCATGGTTGCCACCATGTGCACACAGTGGCACTATTGTTATTTAATTTTTAGTTTGTTTATGTGGGTGACCCTACCTTATGCCAATGAGTTTTATGTATGCATAACCCTTTGCTCAGCGAGCATGATTTTGTGTTGGGTTTTCTATTTAAACCATTAACCATGTGATAGTCGTGGCTTCACTTCCAAATGTTCAAGTGGAGTGCATCATGAGCTAGGCTCCATAACCAAAGGTTCATGGTCGTGGCTTGACCATGAGCGTTTAGCAAAGCTAAAAACTGTGCGTTGAATGCAAACAACAGTAACACGATTTTCATATAAGAATAAATTCCTAACCTACAGCTGTAAAATCGATGAATGTAGGCTATGTGTTAGCTAATACCTATCGGATTATTTACACAACAAAGCATTTCATTCAACCATTTGGAAATCAGAAAAGATGAATGCATCTAACATTATATTCATAATTATATAATCAAAACCATGCTGTTTGATTTAAACCAAAAGAAGGAATGACCGAAAGCAAGTGTTTTATAAATCAACACTGTGTATGCAACCGTGAAGGGTTGATACACTCTTTATTAATGTATTCATTATTTACAAAGAAAACTATTGTAGAGCTTTCATATATCTTTACAGAGGAGTGTCCCAGCATGGGCGTTTCGATAATGCGAAACAATGTCAAGAACCGGAGACCCAAAATGCGGTCGACCCTAACTATGCATTGAAATGTTTTGCTCGCAGCATACAGTCCAAAATAAATACATATTAAAAGTGTGCAACTACCTATAGGATGAGAAATCCTTCACACTAACTATTCATATAGTCGTATGCTTCTGCGACCATGGATGAGGGCCATCACATTTCATGTTGAAAACCAATAACCGGAACCAAGTATTAAATAACCCACCTCAACACTCGGGAAGTTAACCGGAGAGACAGGGCGAGGATGAGTTACCTGGTCATGGTGGAGACTAGTCTCCTTCACCAAGGTCATGGTGCCAGCTATGGAAGCGCCCAACACACCCTCGTCGAACCCTAGTTCTTGTCACAAAAAACAACCCAACTGAAGTTAGCTGGAGCAGTAAGAAGTGAAACGTGAAAACGTTGTGGTAAAAACGATGACCATTGTAACCACTCACCTTTAGGGTTTGAGTTGGATGCAACGTCCAAGTCGTGGCTGCTATATACCTACACAGGAGAATCACAGCAGTCTCAACTGATAGTGTTACATTGTACAACCGAAAACCAAGCAATGAAAATGGTAACAAAGCTTAAGACGAGGTCTATTTTACCTGCATTGCCTGCTCGTATGCCAGCGACCTGCCTGGTCGCACTTTGCCATGCTGAAGAACATGCTTGCATCCTGCTTAACGGGCATGAGTCCTCTGCGCAGAGTAGAGGTGCTCCGGGATCCTTCATCATAGTGCCAAATGATTTACAGTCAACAAGACCATAGTTTTGTGAGATCTGTGGAACTGAACGAGACAATGGTGACCACTGAGCCTGGTGGTTCTTTCCTTAATTGCTTGGTACATCGAAGTGTTGGTTCCAACCTCCAAAACCAGATCAATGGTTCCGATGACCTTCGTTTAACCCAAGGGACCAACTGAGATCGAAATCGACGGTGTTGGTTTGTTGTAGAATTAAGTTGTAACCAGTGGAACATTAATTGCATGAAGGTCGGGTTGGTAACACTGCGTGCAAGCCAGCTTGGGCTAGCTGGCCACTCACATGCTTTTCTTTTGCTGAGTGGAATTTTCCACGTCGCCGAGAATGTTGTTTACCTTCCAGGAAGGCACACCCGACGGGGTTTAAGACGTTGGTTTTTATGTGGAAGTCTACATGGAAAATGCTGAGTCAAAGCATGGTCACCATGTCAACTGTGTTACACGTAAAATCAAAACCTTCGCAGTTTACAAACCATTACATTGATTTTTTTATAACATACAAAATATTTTACGCCATTTCCAGAGGTTGGAGTGGTCATCGGGTAATGGTTTATATGCGTTGTGGTTTGGAGATCAACCCTGGTTCGACCCTTGGTCAACTATGAAGCACATAACCCAAAGTTACATTATATTTAATGTTAGCCACATATATATATTATGTTAATAGATGATACATATTACATTGCAACCTTGCTATTAAAGTTATGCGGGTTGCCATATATTTTCATTTTAGGTTAATACTTTATACATATTACTTTGCAACCCTTTATTAATGTTAGATCGTGGTTGTAATATCACATGGTTCGACGTGAGGTCAACCTTGGAATATATGGTATATATAATATATAGAACTATATATTATATCATATAGTTTATATTTTTGTTATGTTAACATACGGTGTTACATTATTACATTCTAATAATGCTTTTGTATTGAGATGCCTTATGAAGTTAGCATAAGTGCTCAAGTTAAAACTGTTAAGCCTAGGTGTGTTATGAATTAACCCTAGAGCTTAGTATAAAAGAAAGACATAGGTTATATGTTATTAACTAGGTTATAACATATAACCATGTTAAAATATGCTTAAATATTAATTAGCATAAAGTCTATAAAGTCGCATATTCGATAGTGTTGACATATTAAGAGTTTAATACATTGGTAAATATTACAGTATTAATGTCGCTTATATTGTTCAAAGGTGTCACAATTGTTGTAGCATAGAGTCGCTATGTTGTATGGCTCTTAATTTTGAAGTGGCCCTATAATTTGGTGTTTACGTATGGGTGCACCGTCACCATGGTAAAATTATGCCAAGTGACGACATTGGCGTGTCTAGTGGCAGAAGTCATAGTGCAGCATAGTGCTCACTTATTTCATTTTGTTAATTCTTTAGGCTACAGTGACAGCCAGTAATTATGTTTCTGCATTTGATTGTTTGGTTAGATTCTTGGACAAAAAAAAAATCCCGTAGAAGAGACGTGACAGTTGGTAAGGGTGTGGTTATGCTCTGGTTGAAATTCCTGAACAGAGCAAATTGAAATCACAATCTAATCTGTACATAGAAAGATAAATTTGCAGTCTGAGTAGATTACACTCTGAAACCTATTTATCGACAGTCTTCAGATATTTGTGTCTTGAATTCTAGATCTGACTAATATAATCGAACACAAAACAAATATGGATTCGTAGACATAGTAAGATGTGGTTTAGGATCCAAATCTCGACCAGTCTCCCAATGGGCGATTTTTGGTTCAATTAGTTATATTTTGCAAATTTGAACAATTTCAACCTATCACACACAAATCACAATATGAAATGGAAGTATAACCTGATTTTTACTTAGCGGATGACTCTAAATAAATGCTTTATGTCTAGATAGTGTAAGATTCTGGATCTATCAGTTTCAAGTTTATAAAATGAGCTAACGCATAGATGGATTTTTGTAGTCAGATTAAATATGTAATCTGAAATCTAAATAGCAATCAACCTCCGGATGAGTGCATAATGGTTGATTAGTTGTGTTAGAACAGTAATCCACACTTAGTACCATAATCCATAAATTTTTATTGCCCATATGCTTAATTAAACCATGTTTTGGATTAAGTGACTATAGTTGGTCAAAAACCCACTTTTGAGAGTGTTCACACCCACTTCCAAGCAAACCAGTTCACCCAGCCTCCTGTTTTGATCACAAGTGCACCCTCATTTATTGCTGGTGCACCCTCTCTCCTTGTTTTGGGGAATTTTAGTTGACCAAGGGCGCTAGGGTGGATTTTTGCCCATTTTTGGCTAGATTTGGAGCATTTAATGCTCCCTTGGGCCCCCAAACCTCCTCTACTTGCTCACCCATGCCTGCCTTGAGCTCATTAATGACCCAGCATGCTTCAGCCACCTCCACACCAGAATTCGTGGCTGTTTGGGGTGATTGGGATTGAGTTGGACCCACTTAGGGGGGATTGAGGCCAATTTGGCATTGATGACTTGTACACTCAGCTTGAGCCACCTAATGCTCTCGATTTTCTCATGGATGTAATAAAAACCTGTTACTAACATTTTCACATGTTAGACAGTCAGTTAATCAAAGATTTGAGCATACATTGTGTGTAAAATTATCATCTTTTTCAAGTTTTTCCACTGTTTTTGCAAATTAATTCGATTTTGTGAGGTTCTCCATAGCTCCTAGATCTTCTGTGCTCAAAATACTCACATGGTATCAGAGCCATCGTGGAGTTAGTGAGTTGCAGGTCAATATTGAGCATTGAACTGCATTCTAGAGAGGATTTCCAGACAAAAATTGAGTGTTTTTTGCAGGTGTTTCAGTAGTTTTCTCACCATTAACGCAGCAGTCATGGAAGCAAACCAAATGTTGCTCACACCCTTCAATTTTTTCGATTGGAAGGCTGAGATGGTTATCAAGCTGAGATCTAAGGGTCTCTATAGAGTAACCATGGGCACAGAAGTGGAGCCAAATTCTGCTGTGGAGAAAGCAAAGTACTACAATCGACTTGATGAAGCTTATGGATTGCTATGCCTGAGCATTTCAAGGGAACTCTTGTTTCATACAGACAGTTTGACAACTCCCAATGAAGTATGGGTGAAACTAGAATCACTCTTTGGGAAAACTAATGAACTGAGAGGCCACCAGCTTGAAAACGAGCTCATTAGCTTGAGCCCAGCGCATTTTGAAACCATCCAGGAGTTCTTCACGAAATTCAAGTCACTGGTGCTTCAACTACAACAATGTGGAATTGTTAAGAAGGAGGAACAACTGATTCTGTCCATCCTTTCGAAGCTAGGCCCAGAGTTTTCAGTATTTGTTAGCACATTTCACTCAGCCAAAATGACCCTTCGAAATTGGCAAATGCCATCACTAGCTACCTTCATGGAGTGTCTCACTCAGGAGCAGGATAAACTAGTTCAGATGGGCACCATAAAATCAAAGGACCAAGCATTGGCAATGGGTGTTTCAAATGCAAGCAAAGGAAAGCAGAAAGCCAAGAATTCGAAGCAGCAAGAGAAGAGGAAGTTTGACAAGACCAAGTCTACAGATGGGGGTTCGAATCTGTCAAAGGAGAAGGACAAGAAGGGAAAGGAAAAGACCAAATGCACCTATTGTCATAGGGGATGGCATCCAGAGAGCTCATGTATGAAGAAAACCATTGACTCAATGGCGCAGCTGCTGGAGAAGAACAACATCCCAGTCCCTGAGGGCGCAAGGAAGAAGGAGAGCACCTCAAATCCTGACAATAAGGAGAAGTGTCATGCTTTGGTAGCAGGTACTTCGAATCCCTCATCCTTTATCATTGATTCAGGAGCTTCCAGACATATGGTTTCATCCAGAGAGCTCTTCTCCTCTATGCATTCGAATGGTGGCCCAACAGTTCGAATGGGAGATGATTCAGAAATCCAGACCAAAGGGATTGGTAGGATTGACATGGAGCATGGCTATTTCAGTGATGTGCTCTATGTACCTTCATTGGCTGCAAATTTGCTATCAGTCTATCAAATGACCCATACAGGAGAAGCCAAGAGAGTGACATTTACTCCAGATTTAGTAGAAATCTCAGAAATCTCCTCAAATCAAGTTGTAGTTGTAGGGTATGTAGATCATGATGAGAGAATGTACAAATTCTCAAATTTTATTCCAAATTCTAGTGACCATGCTCTTGTCTCTCATGCCAACGAGACCTCCAAGTTGTGGCATGAAAGATTTGGCCACATGAACTACAAATACCTCCAGACATTGCACAAGGACGAGATGGTGGAAGGGCTTCCAGAAATCAAATCATCAAATGGTGCATGCATTGGGTGTGTAGTTGGAAAGCATCCTGAGCGCAGCTATGAGAAGGGAATGGCAAGGAGATCCACTCAACCACTTGGATTGGTACATTCAGAACTCATTGGTCCTCTTCCCACTCCATCATATGGTGGATCAAGGTATGTACTTACATTCATAGATGACTACTCTCGATTCTGCTGGGTTTACTTCCTTAAATTGAAGTCAGAAGTGTTTGAGAAATTGAAGATTTGGAAAGCCCTAGTGGAGAACCATAGTGGTCATAAGATAACGATCCTTAGGACTGATAATGGAAAGGAATATGTGAATAACAACATTCAGCACCTTTGTGAGGAATGTGGCATCCAAATGCAACATTCAATCCCCTACACACCTCAGCAAAATGGTGTGGCAGAGAGGAAAAATAGATCTCTCAAGGAGATGGCTACTTGCATGATTGAAGCTAGGGATCTAAGCCCTAAGATATGGGCTGAAGCCATCAATTGTGCTGCTCATATTCAGAACAGAGCCTTTCACAAATCAGTCAAAGGAAAAACCCCCTATGAGGCATGGTTTGGCCAAAAACCAAATGTGTCAAATTTCAGGATTTTTGGGTCTAGAGCATGGGCTCGAATTCCATCAGAAAAGAGGAAGGCTTTGGAGCCACAGAGCAGGGAATGTATCATGGTTGGATATGGTGAGGACACAAAGGGCTACAAGCTCTTTGACACATCCACACTTAAAACTTTCATTGAGAGAAGTGTGCAATTCGAAGAAGAACCAATTCCAGATTTTGAGCTTGCACCGGGGGAAAGCTCCTCTCCTCCACACCTTAATGAAATTAGTGATGATTCCACCTCTGATTTTTCTGATATTGTTGAAGATGAAATGGATGAAGATGACATTGCTGTACATGAGTCACCATCAAGGCCCAAGTGGGCTGAAAAAATCATAGAAGCTGCAGGTGAATTGGCAGGCAATCCCCAAGAGCCTAGGAAGACTAGATCTCAAACAATCAATGCTTCCTTTGCAAATGAAAGTGAACTTGCTGATCACTGTTATATGATGATTGGATCTGATCCAACATCTTTCAAGGAAGCTCATCATGATCCAAGGTGGAGAGCAGCAATGCAAGAAGAATTCCAGTCTCTCCAAGAGAACAAAACATGGGATTTGGTGCCTCTTCCTCCTAAGAGGAAACTTGTGCAATGTAAGTGGATTTTCCGAACCAAACCTATTGCTGATGGTTCTAATCTGAAGTATAAGGCTAGGTTAGTGGATAAGGGCTACTCACAAATCCATGGTGTGGATTATACAGAGACCTTTGCACCGGTTGCAAAGATGGACTCAATTAGACTAGCTCTAGCCATGGCAGCTAGTAAAGGTTGGGAAGTTCACCACATGGATGTCAAAAGTGCATTCTTGCATGGTGAGCTACAGGAAGAGATATATATGCAGCAGCCTGAAGGATTCCAAGAGGATCCCACACTTGTATGCAGGTTGAAGAAGTCACTCTATGGACTCAAGCAAGCCCCCAGGGCTTGGTATGCCAAAATGGATGCTTTTTTGCTCTCAATTGGTTTCTGTCGATGCAAGTCTGATCCAAATGTTTATTTGCAGCATTGTGATGATAATTTGCAGGTCATTGTACTGTATGTTGATGATCTCTTAATTACAGGGAGCTGCACCAAACAAATTGGCTCAATTAAAGCTTCTTTGCACAGTGAATTTGCCATGAGCGACCTAGGATTGCTAAGGCAATTTTTGGGCTTGGAAATTGAGCAATCTGAGAGAGGTATATTGCTGAGTCAATATAAGTATGCTTCAGACCTGTTATTCAGGTTTAAAATGGCTGAATGTAAGGAAGCCAAGTGCCCATTCCTTTCAGGCATAAAACTAGGTGAATTTGAAGACTCTCCATTGGTGGATTGCACACTCTACAGGCAGCTAGTTGGAAGTTTGCTGTACCTTACACATACAAGACCTGATTTGTCTTATGCTGTAAGTGCTGTAGCAAGGTATATGCAGCAACCACATGAGATCCATTGGAAGGCAGCCAAAAGGATCCTTCATTATGTCCAAGGAACAAAGAGCTTCGGGGTACACTATGCAGCTGGTTCTTCACTTCAACTAGCTGGATTTTCTGATTCCGATTGGGCGGGAGATCCCATCGATAGAAAGTACACTTCAGGTTTTGTGTTTATGTTTGCTGAAGGTCCCATTTGCTGGTCAAGCAAGAAACAACATACAATTTCTCTTTCATCAGCAGAGGTCGAGTACAGGGCAGCAGTGAACGCAGCCACACAGTGTGTTTGGTTGCAAGGCATTCTTCGGGAGTTTGGTGTTGCTATTGATTCTCCAACCAATATTTGGGTGGATAATCAAAGTGCCATCAAGATATCTACTGATCCAGTACAGAGGCAAAGAACAAAGCACATTGAGATCCACATGCATTACATTCGGGGCTTGGTGCATGACAGGGTAATTTCACTGCAGTATTGTCCATCCACCGAGCAAACTGCAGACATTTTCACCAAGTGCTTTACTGAGAAGACCTTCACTCACTTGAGAGCTTTGCTTGGAGTGAGTGATGGATGGTGATTGCTGCAATTTAATTGCAGGTTCAGCCCCATGTCCATTTTTTAGGGAAGTTTTTATCCCATGAGGTTTTACTTCTTTTCCTCGGTTCATATGGACAAATAAAATTTCTGTTTGTATTGAGGTAACTTGAGCCTTTGTTGCCAAGGCCTCCCACTTATCTTTCATGAGATGTACTAAGTTATGGTTAAGGGGGGGTGTTAGAACAGTAATCCACACTTAGTACCATAATCCATAAATTTTTATTTCCCATATGCTTAATTAAACCATGTTTTGGATTAAGTGACTATAGTTGGTCAAAAACCCACTTTTGAGAGTGTTCACACCCACTTCCAAGCAAACCAGTTCACCTAGCCTCCTGTTTTGTCCACAAGTGCACCCTCATTTATTGCTGGTGCGCCCTCTCTCCTTGTTTTGGGGAATTTTAGTTGACCAAGGGCGCTAGGGTGGATTTTTGCCCATTTTTGGCTAGATTTGGAGCATTTAATGCTCCCTTGGGCCCCCAAACCTCCTCTACTTGCTCACCCACGCCTGCCTTGAGCTCATTAATGACCCAGCATGCTTCAGCCACCTCCACACCAGAATTCGTGGCTGTTTGGGGTGATTGGGATTGAGTTGGACCCACCTAGGGGGGATTGAGGCCAATTTGGCATTGATGACTTGTACACTCAGCTTGAGCCACCTAATGCTCTCGATTTTCTCATGGATGTAATAAAAACCTGTTACTAACATTTTCACATGTTAGACAGTCAGTTAATCAAAGATTTGAGCATACATTGTGTGTAAAATTATCATCTTTTTCAAGTTTTTCCACTGTTTTTGCAAATTAATTCGATTTTGTGAGGTTCTCCATAGCTCCTAGATCTTCTGTGATCAAAATACTCACAAGTTGAGATTCTAGATCTGGATAATATTCAAATTTATAATTTAATCAAGTACGCAGATAACTCATGTTCAAGGTAGCTTAAGCAAATTAAGATCTAACTAGGGAATGACTTCCACATGGATGTATTACAAGTTGATCAATTGAACTTCAGTTCTAAATAAACTTAATATTCTAGATATAATCTAATGCTCAGATAATCCGTAATCAGAGAAGCGTATGCGATTTGAGATCTGGTTAGAACTCAGCTTCCAGATGAATGTATTACAAATTGGTTGATTAAGATATGACTAAATTAAATATTTATGATCTAATCTAATACTCATAAAATTTATAGTTAAGGAAGCTAACACAAACTTAGATATGGTTAGTGCACGACTTCCATATGAATGTATTACAAATTGATCGATTGGAATTCATATTTGAGTAACTAAAACATTTACTAAATAATCTAATACTCAGAAAATTTATGGTCAAGAAAACTGATACGAACTTAGATCTGGTTGACGCATGGCTTGTTATGGAGAAAACTTCCTATGGCTTGGGGTAGACCACAACAAACAACTGACTACCAGAAAATGACTCAATTCCCAATGCAATGCTATATAATTGACAACGCCAAGATAATGGATAAAAGACCAACCTTCAACCGGATGTTCGATGTAGATCCCCATTGAGCTTTCAACTTCTACACTTGAACCTGCAAGTTAGCCTCAACAACAAGTACAAGCAAGTGCATATAATATGTGAAAGACATTAGCATAATCAACAGCATGATCCATGATATTATAAGAAAATATAACCCAATGTAATTAAACAATATTCACAATATCAATTGGACGAAAAAATGAGTATTTCCATTAATGAATAACAAGAAATACAATATACAACCTCTTGTCGGCAACCAATCTGAACCAAGCACTGGGTCTCTCCACTTGTGCCTCCACCACTTCAATCCTCCATGCAATGACAAACTCAAACTATGGAAGGAGTTTGGAAGGTGAACATAAGGGGTTCATAAAAACAAGGATCAATGAGTGTAGACTCAAGTCATGGAAAAACTCCACTAGAGTTATCTTGCTCTCTCTTTCTCCTCCCTTCTATATGCCATAAGAGCTCAATATATATCCTTCCAAAGATAAGTGAAAGGACACATTGAGGCGTTACAGGGAAAATGGAGGGCCAAAGGTCACCCTAAGTCTGCTTTTTGGGAGTAAAAAGTAATTTCCTAATGATTTTCACCATTTTACTTGTGACCCACAGGCTATAGTGGGACAGCTCGTGGGTACGCTGGCTAAAGTGGAACAGCTAGCGTACAAGAAGAAAAATAGGGAAAAAGTGTTTATGAAGGACATAAAATGCATCTAAGTCAGTGAAATGGATCTTGAAGGCCAAAGAGTGCTGATGCTCACAAGGTGGGAAATTACGTTGTAACAAATTCCCCCTAATGTGTGAGGTCAGAGAATGGTGCTACGATGGCCGAAATACATTATAAATCTCAGAAGTGGAGTGATGGAGACACGCATGGTGAGAGAAGATCACTCATCATAATACAATAATATCTCTGAATACATGTCGGTATAGTACAACAATATGATACAATGGCCATGAATAGGAAGTACATAGTGAATACATGTCATAGGTGATCATAGCCATAACCATCTACAGTAAGAGATGGTCTCCTACTAAAAGGAAACAACTGGTGCAATACTGGAGGTACAAATTGCTGAAGTCTGAGAGGTGATATCTTAGATGTACAGTCACAATCAAGAGAAGCATACTGAATGCTACTCACATCTAGGGTCTTCTACACAAACCATCTACGGTGCAAGTCCCATCAAGTGAATAAAGGAGTTGAGGTCGAACTTGATGTGACATCGTCTGATTACCAGTCAATGATGTATACCGTTAACAGATGGGAGATAACCCACCAATAATAAAATGGGAATCGAAGCATAGAGTACAATCATCAAAGTGCGAATAGATGTGTTGAATTCGAACACTAAGATGAATCTATCGATCAAGGGACATTGATGTATTCCCAAAACTGTCGATGGCGAGAGAACCTACCACTGATGACTGCAAGCCTCAAGGTACTCAACTGAACTCTAAGTATCAAATTCCGAAATAAATGGGTTGAAGTTCACAGAAGGAGACTCGCTAGAAGGAGGGCATTAAGGCATCCCCCATCAACCAGCACGAGGTAACAGCTACGCTGAAATATTTGGAAGAACTCAGATGGAACGGACTGACTCAATAAGGATGGCCGACATGCAATAGTCAAGAGTGTAGCTAGGGTTTTCACCCTGGCTTGTGCAAATGAGCACCTACTAAGGAGAAGGGACTCCTTAGTAGCAGTTCAGAAAACAGTAAACAGTATAAAATTTAACCTAGCATGAGCATTGACATAAATAATAAAACATGAAAATATGGCAAAAGATTTATCTTTATGTATTAAAAGTTACCTCAAGTGTAGAGGTTGGTGGAGCCTTTGCAACAATCCAAGAGGGTTGCTTCCAAGATCCAGTGTTGTTCCTTTCTCCTTCTCCAAAGGGTTTTGGAAATGTGCCAAAGGGGCACTCAAATGTGAAAGTAGCTCAAGGGTGAGCTAGGGTTTCAGGAGTGATTTTGGCAGAGTAAGGGTATGGATGATTGTGGATGTAAAATGGGGAGCGTCCATCACCTATTTATAGGTTTTTAGTGGTGGAGTGCTGACCCATGGTTTTAGGCACCATATGGTTTAGGTCAGTTGTATAGGGTTTTTGCTTCCTTTTTTCCTTCTTTTTCCTCTTTTTTGTATTTTTTATTCCCTTTTTAGAGGGTTTTTGCTATTTTTGGAGGAATTTAACTTATTTTGGGGGAAAAAGAGGGGTTTTGTCCTTTTGGAGGCTTTTTAATGGTTTTTTGGCCTTTTGGAGGCTTTTTAATGGGTTTTTGGCCTTTTGGAGGCTTTTTAATGGGTTTTTAAGGTTTTGGAGGCAAATATGGTAGGAAATATGGAAAATGAGTCATGTAATGGGGGAGATGAGGTAGTGAGCACTTTTTGGGTGTTAACAGATTGCCCCCTGATGTGTGAGGGAAGGAGCTCATCGTATGGCCGATAGACATCATAAGTATTTTATGGTTTTCCTGGGATGTGGAGAGGAGAAGAAACGAACTAGAGCCCGGAACAACGGTCCTGACCAAACTGCAAAAACTGAAAGTACACGACCTTAATAATGAATGAGGAATAATATGAACATATGGATGAGGCAGGCATTCCCATGCTCGTATCAAGATATAGAACAATAACAAGGGGTTCCAAAGAATGGGGACCTAAAATATACATGGCCTCAACTGAGGAAGAATCTCAATATATGGACGAGGCAGGCATACCCATGCTCGTATCTAGATATATATATAAAATAACAATGAGGCCCAAAAATGGGGGCTTGAAGGATACATGGAGAACCACTGTGTACATCATAAGGGTCTAGAGGGGACACAAATCTGGGACATACTGCCGTACTGACCATGTCTGAGCTGAAGAACTGAGACATTGGAATAACAACAATGCTGCTGAGTTTGGTACCAAAGGAACTGATGAGCTGCTGGATCATAGTGACGGGGAGTCATACCCTCAATGGTACACTGAACTGGAACTAAACTGGGTACTTGAGGAAGCATATAACTAGATGGCTTCTGAATACAATAGCCAATGCAACCCGAACATCCATGAGAACATATAACTAGGCATTCCGAAGTGACTCACCAATGTGCTAGAGTTGAGGGAAATCTGTAGTCTTCAACCAATAACTGAAGGGATATATACCCTGCGCGATTCTCAACGATGTGATTAAGGTGTTGAAGTTGAGCATGTGAGAAACAACCACTCAGAGAGGCAATGATGACTCCTCTCAAAATGGTCCATAGGCACGCACCATAGATGGTGATGATTCCAAGGCGCAGGGACCTCTGGGTCTATCCTCTGGAATAGATGGGCTATCGTTGACAGAGGGAGACCTACAACTAGAAAGGCAATGATGTTTCCTTGATAGTAGCATGAGGTGGAGAACCGAAGTGTGAGAGTACTGATGGTAGGACTGACATGCTGTGGGGGTAGGGAATAACTGGGCAAGTAGAGTGGGTCGACTCAAATTTCCTTTGTTCAGAGTATGATGGCGGGGATTATCGGGCAACATATGAAACTGACTAGTGGGAAAGGGATCATAGCTGTAATGGATCAAGGATGCTGACTGGGATGAGTGATACTCAAGTTGGTGTAAAATGGCAGGAGACTGCAAAATACTCTGAACAAAGGCGACCTTATTGGGGGTGCTGCCGAGATGATCGATCATAGTTCCAAGAGGCACGAGGGGACTTCTTCACGGGTTAAGGAATGAGAAGAAGTGTGTTCCAAATGGTACTGTCGTGTGGATTTATATGAGCCCAGGACAGTTCATGCTCGTGATTGCTTTCAATTTTAAGTAGTCTGAAAGCGATAAGAAGACTCTGAAATAATGGAATGGTACTGTCGTGTGGATTTGTACGAGCCCAGGACAGTGCATGCTCCTAGTTGCTTTCAATTTTAGAGAGTCTGAAAGCAATAAGAAGACTCCAGGGGGTTTCCTTTTCGTGTGTTAGTCTCCAAGGCCCGAAGAAGCATAAAATGATGCAATGAAGAACTCTTCTAGCCGGTGTGACTAGAGTATTCATTTTTTGTAATTAGTCTACCAGGTCCAGAAAAGGGTTAAACTTATACCAGATAGATGTCCTTTCAGGTACTTTAATGAGCATGAAAGGAAGCAAGATTGCTCGACGATCTTTTCCTTGTTTTAGGAGTCAGAAGAGAGCTTAACAGAAACTCCCTAAGTTCCTTTTTCGTAAAGGACTTGTCTGGCCCGAAAAAGGGATAAAATTATACCAAACAAAAGGAATGGTCAGGTAAGGAGGAAGTGCTCAATCAAGGAACATTGATGATGACCAAGAATGAGGGTAGGGGGAACACTAGTAGGCCTCCTTGTGGGATAATGAATGGTGGAAAAATAACAAAATAATAGCAGTATGAAAAGAGTGAATGGATCATGTAAAAAAGTGGAACAATCCGATGGCGGCCGATGTGGTGCGCAAATCGAGGTAGCAAGGTGTCGGGACACAATGTCTAAATTGTACCTTGTGAGAGAGAGAAATGATCTCAAGCATCATCACGAGCTCGAAAAACTAGATCTGGTGATATAAAAGTGTCAAAAATGGAGAACGATCGATGTGGCACGCAAACCGAGGCAACAAGGGGGCATTTTGGAAAAAATACCCAAAAAATATGGGGGTGAGAGCGAGAAATGATCTCAAGCATCATCACAGGCTCAGAAAAATGAATCTGATGATATAAAATATATCAAAAATGGATAGCAGCCGAAGTGGCATGCAAACCAAGGTGACTAGTGGTGTCTAGAAAAATGCTCAAAAAACGATGCAGAAAAAATAAGAAAATGAGTTGACCATCATGACGGTCTCGTCGTGCTGATTCCAGTGGTGGAAATGGTTCAAAAAATGGACTCCGTATGGGTTTAGAATGGCCAAAACAAGAAAAATTCAATAGACTATAAATAGTAAGTGCATCCAACATGACAAGTGTCATTTGGACTTGTTGTCTTTGACTAGAGATTAGAGTGGACCAGAGCTGAGTTGGTGTTTCTAGACAATCCAACCGGCTGTTTGCAGATCCGGGAATTGTAGGTATTCTGATAAAATCATACCAGCATTTTTTTTATTGGGTTCGGGGGGGGGGGGGGGGGAAGGGGGGGTAGTGGGTCCTAGGGGTTTTCTGTACGGTCCACGTGGGGTGGACCGCGGGTTTGTGGGGTAGAACTGCGGTCGGGGACCGCGGGTTCCAAGTCTGATCACGCAGACGGGGACCGCGAGTTCTCGGTCGGAATACGCGGTCCTGTACCGTGAGTTTCAGGTCTGATCACGCGGACGGGGACCGTGACTATACCCCTGACAGTTGCGGTCTGAGGCCGCGGTAAGGATCCCTAAAGCCGCGATTGGGATTGAGATTTAGGGTTCCGGCGGGGGGGGGGGGGAGGGTTATTTCTTTGACATGAGTCTGATGAGTGTGCATTATGTGATTGATAGGATGTCATTAGTGCTGTGGCGAGAGTGGGAGGTCCCATATGACATAGTTGATGTCATCCGGAGGGATCAGCATGTGCAGTCTACTTTGGGGTTGTGCGGGATGTTGAAGTTCGCACAGGTTCCCATTATGCGTTCAACAACGCTACTGCTGAATAGGTTAGTGAGCTTTTGGGAGCCTGACATTCATGCATTTAGGGTGCAAGGAGAGAGGGTGGATCTCACCCTCACAGATGTCTATTTCTTCACAGGGTTGCCCTGTCTGGGGAGGGTAGCTGATACACAGCCATGAGTATCCGCCGATGTAGATATCGAGGATATGTTGGAGCAGTACTACGGTCCGGAGGCTAGAGTGCATACAAATGCACTCCGGATTGTGGACTTGCAGGAGCCATCAGTACGGGCGATCGCGGTGTGCGTGGTTCGGGTTTTGGGGTCCCAGTCGCCCGAGAGGGTGTCAGGGGGCCAGATGCAGCTGGTGGAGCGGGTGTTGGATGGCGTATACTATGCTTGGGGCCCGATGTTCCTCACTTCTGTTCAGTGGAAGCTGACCTCGATGAAAGAATCTGGCAAGGGTTTCTGTTATGGATCCTTTCTGTGTGCCTTCTTCATGGAGAGGGTACCTACACTACGACCGCGGATGCCAATCAGGGATGCAATACCTATGGAGTCGCGCATGGTGCGGTGGGGAGAGATGATGCGCCGACGGGGGTGGCGGTGAGGCTGGCAGGTACTTCACCCAGGAGCTCTACCTACAGTGGTTGCAGATGCCGCTGACGTTGGATGATTATCCATACAGAGAGATGGACTACACAGGGGATCTGGAGGCACGACGGCCGCTAGGGCAGGCGTGGGGACCAGATGGTATGTATTGATTTGCTTGATTGTTGTTTATGTTAGGTTCGAGATATTGATATGATGTTACTGACTGATGTATGATCTGCAGATGTTGTCCTGAGACCACCACCAGTACATGTAGATCGCAGGGGGCATGTGGAAATACCAGCCCTGCCGGGCCGAGGGCAGGTGCATCGATGGGACGCTGAGGGGACTCTGGATGCTGTACGGATGCTTCTCAATCATTTGCTGGTTGGAGCAACTGATGATGGGTGGCGGGACTTGGATTTGGATGTGATTCAGGACTTTCTAAGGGCACCACAGGATTTTCGATCAATCGTGATCCAGGTGGCCATCTTGGCGGATAGGGGTCGGGCATAGGAGCTTGCAGGGGATGAGGATTCGGAGGCAATTGATGTAGGCAGTGACGGAGGGTATGACTCTTAGTAGGGAGTGCAGAGGACCCCCCCCCCCTATTTTGTATCTACAGCATGTATTCTATGAGGCTTATTGATGTATAGATATTTTTTGTATAGCTGAGTACGGGGGTACTCAGGACATGTGTAGCACATTGACATTTATTTTTTGATATATATATATATGCACATGGATGCACCTTTTTGCTAGGATGTTTTAGTGTACGCACGTCGATGCGCTTATGGTTTGTTATATGTTTGTACTGCATGTGGATGCAAGTAGTGTAGGATGATGGGCACATGGATGCCCCTTGTGTATTTGATCTTATGTATTGCACATGGATGCAACATTATGTATGTAGGATATGCATGTGGATGCCCCTATATAGTAATGTGGTTATGTTATTGCACATGGATGCAAATATGTATGTGATGATAGGCACGTGGATGCCCCTTGTTGGGAATGCAATCTTTTTGGGTTTTTATATATTTGTGGTGAGATGATTGGGATGATGATGCATGATGGATGTTTTACATGGTGTGATTGATATGCCAATCTAGAATGTTGTTAGCCATTTGGTCTGCGACACTATTCTGAGCTCTTGGGACATGGGTGAATGTTATGGATTCAAATTGTCGGCTGAGTTGTTTTGTGCGCAGGAATTTTCTAAAGAGGCAGGGATCATGCACCTAGTAGCAGTTGTTGAGCTGGGAGACAAGTAGCTGGGAGTCAAGGAACACTTGAAGGTGACATATGCCCATCTGAAGGGCAGTAGTCAGGAGACCAGTCACAGCATCATACTCTACTTGGTTATTGGTAGCAACGCCTATACATATTCCGTCAAGGTGAATCAACTCATATGAAGGGGAATATAAGACCCATGCTGCAGAAGCCAGGTTTGGAGACCAGCGGCTTGCTCCATCGGCGAAGCCAATGTAATGAGGTGGAAGATGGTCCATCTGTGGTCATGCAAAAATGATGAATGTAAGGTCATGGTAAAAAAGGTGAAAAACAAAAAGAAAGCAAACTGTACAATACAGACCAATGGGGCCACAGGTTTGTTTAAGGATAAAAGCATTTAAGATACAACCCATTACAGGGGTTGCGCAAAGGGTGACCTTCCGAGTTAGTTAAAATGTATGCCCCATTTTCGAGGCAGGTCTGCACGATGTAAGGGCCTTGCCACATGGATTCAAACTTTCCTTTACCAGTCTTGTCGTGGGCTTGGTCATAGGCGAGGACGAGGTCTCCTTCACAGAAAGTGCGAGGGTGGACATGTTTGTCATAACCAGCTTTGGAGTGGTTCTTGGTAGCTTCAATGGTCTGGAGGGTGGCATGATGGTCTTCGTCAGCTTGCTCCAATGATAGCAGAAATTGCTCATGTGGGGAGGAGTCTGGGAGAAGCTCGACGGCGATGTGTAAGGCAGGTATCTGACACTCGATGGGGAGGACAGACTCTACACCGTGAACTAAATGAAACGGGGTAAAACCGGTGGCAATATTAGTTGATGTACGATAAGCCCATAATGCAGGGAAAAGCATGTGATGCCAATTGGACTTATGCCGGTCAACAGTGCGTTGGAGGATGGTTTTTAAATTTTTTTTAATGGCCTCTACTTGGCCGTTCCCTTGGGGGTAGTAAGCAGAGGAATATTGATGTTCGAACTTCAGTAGGGTGGATAACTCGCGCCAAATGGAATCTTCAAAATGTGAACCATGGTCTAAGACCAGCTGTTTGGGGACCCCGAAGCATGTGGTAACATGGTTAAAAAAGAAACGGGCAGCAGTGTCAGCTGTACAATTGAAGGTGGGCATGGCTTCAGCCCATTTGGTGAAGTAGTCGACGGCGACAATGATGTACTTATGGCCATTAGCGAATGAGGGTTTACATTCCAAGAAGTCGATGGCCCATTTACAAAAGGAACCAACGGTGATGACTGGGTGTAATGGAGCGGGTCGTGTCCAAGCCTTAGGGAAAAAACGTTGGAAATTATGGCAATGTTTGACTACTGTGATGCAGTCGGTAAAGAGTGTGGGCCAGAAGTATCCGGTGCAGATGACCTTTTGGGCGGTGGCCATTCCAAAGAAATGCCCATCGCACTCACTGCTATGACAGTCATTGAGGACTTGTTCGGCTTCCTCGTGTGTAAGACAACGACGGAGGATCGTGTCAACCCCTCCCCGGTAAAGGACATCGCCCAAGAGGAGATATCGAGAGGCCTGGTGATGGATACGTCGACGTCCATCATGATTTATGTTGGGTTGAAACTTCTGCGTATGAAGGTATAACAAAATATCACCGTACCATGGGTCATTGGACGAGATGATGAACAAGTGATTTTCGGGTAACTCATTGGAGATTTGTGGGGACAGAAAAAGGGATGGGAGATCGGTGATGAGTTGGGAAAGCGCGAGGGATTTAGTGCTCTTAGGGGTTGTGAAAGTGAGGTCATATTCTTGGAGGATAATTACCCATTTAGCAACACGACCTTGCAAGAGGCATCGGTTCAAGAGATAGACCATGGGGTTGGAGTCGGCGACAAATGTGGTATGACTAAGTAAAATGTAATGTCGAAATTTTTGGACAGAAAATACCACAGCAAGGGATAATCTTTCCTCATACGGGTAACGTAGGGGTGGTCTAGACAAGGTCTGGCTGACGTAGTAAATGACATGCTCCTGGCGAGCAGCGTCTTCTTGAACAAGGACTCCGGACACGGCATGATCAAATGTCAAGACGTACAGGATGAAGTCTTGAGAGAAATCCAGAGGGGAGATCAGAGGAGCTTGTGTTAGAGATTTCTTAAGGGCTTCGAATGCAGCTTGCGCCTGGTCATCCCAAACAAAGGGGATATGGGTACGAAGCAGGTGTAAGAAACCATGAATGGTGGTGGCATAATTAGGAACGAAGCATTGGAGAAAATTATATTTTCCCTGCAGACTCTGCAGCTACCGGAGCGTGCGTGGTGCGGGCAGGTCTATGGTGGCTTGGACTTTGAGGGGATCAACAGCGATTCCTTTATGGGAAACAATGAAACCCAACAACCGGCCTGCCAGAATGCAAAAGACACACTTGTGTGGGTTCAAGCGGATTTGATATTTGCAACAACGTCGAAAGATTTGCCAGAGGTCGTTAAGGTGGTCTGATCATTTCTGGGAACGAGCTGTAAGGTCGTCGAGATAGACTACTAGGATATGAACCAAGTCAAGAAAACAGTAGGTCATGGCCCGCTTTGAAGGTGGCACTAGCATTTCTTAGGCCGAAAGGCATGACGCAATAGGAAAAGGTGCCCCAGCGGGTGGTAAAGGCAGTCTTGTACTGATCCTCTTTGTGGATCTGAATCTAGTTATATTCGGAAAAACCGTCCATGAAAGATAGGACTTCATGCCCTGCACACGCATTGATGAGTTGGTCAATAAATGGCAAGGGAAGTTGTCTTTGGGACAGGCTTAGTTTAAATCGCGGAAGTCAGTACATACTCTGATGGTGCCTTGTTTCTTGTTAATAGGGACGGGGTTAGAAACCCAAGTGATATATGCAATAGGATAAATGAATCTTGCTTTGCGAAGTTTCTCAATCTCTGCTTTAACAACGGGGAGTTTTGAGGGATGAATGGGGCACTGTTTCTAGCGAACGGGGGGTACATCTGGCCATGTGTCAATGTTGTGTTCTATAATAGCGGGGTCAAGACCAGGGATTTCGGTATAGGACCAGGAAAAGACATCACGGAATTCTTGGAAAAGTTTTTTGTACTCTCCGATCTCATACTCACTGCAAGAGGCTCCTAATGTAATGATTTAAAGAGCACCAGGTGGGTCAGAGATATCAATGTGGATGATGGGTGATATGTTAGCCATGTTACCTTCCTCAAAGGCATTAGGAGCGGGAATGGGACCCTTAAACCAATTGACTTTGGTGGAGAGGAAATCTTTGGACTCAACCGCAAATTGGGTGGCTATGGTGGAGGAGGACTCTTCTGGGAGTAAATAGCAATGATGGTGCATGTCTTCCCAGGGGTAATCCGGGGTAGTGAGAGCCTCTAAAATCTCCTCATCATTGCAGAAACTTTGAGTTGTCAAATCGGTTGATGAGGAAGTGGTAGTAGAAGAGATCATATAGATGGTATTAATCTTGCTGGATGAGGGTGATACTAGGGGGTGGATCTCCTCAATTGTGGGGGGCACCGTCTCAAGGTCCAAATTATTCATCTCGTAGAGAGCTGCTCTGTAATCTGGGAGATTAGGACAGTGATGTGAGTAATGGCCGTAAATACCGCATATTGCACAAGGGTGGTTGGTATGCAGTGATTTATCACGAGGATTATGGGTTGGATCGAGTTGGACAACCGGGATGTTGGGGTCATCGTCAAGAATTTGCATGTGTTCCTGTAATGCAGGTAATTGTGGACATTGATGAGTAGCATGGCCTAATTCATCACACAACAAGCATTTAGGAGGAGCACGAAACATAGGGGGGTTTTTAATTGTCTTGGGCGGGGGTACAACAGTGTATGGTTGTGGGACTCTGCCCCCAGTGTGCTTGATAAGAGGGGATGGATTGGTGGATGAGGAAGGAGTAGAGACATCGGGGGGTGGTTGACTAGTATTGGCGATGGGTTGCACCGGTTGTAGGATGATATTTGGTGTCGGTGGGGGAACGGGAGGCGAAATATACCACACGGGTAGTCCTAAGGTTAACCCGGGGAGGCTGAGAGTAGCCATAACCGGGGCGCTTACTACTCTCGAGGGAGGGAATAGGAAGGGGATTGTGTGGATGGGTGTAACACCAATATGACTAGGTACCAATGGTGGTTTGGGTAACAAGGGTGGTTGATTGTTGGGTGTTTGTACATTGTGGGAAAGGGTATATAGGTCAGATATTTTGGTCGTTGGTGATAGGGATGGAATGGATTGGAATGTGGAGGTCATCGGCGTATCTGAGTAAACTCCGGGTCCCACGGAGGAAACCAACGAGGTAGTTGCACCACAAACATGTTGTTCAACCATGGGGACAACATTTTCGGGTGCAGTGGGGGCATTGGGACCGTAATAGGTGAGTTGATCGACCTTGACCATGCGTCTGTCATGGGGGAACATCATGGTACAAAAAATGGATGAGGCAACCACCCGCATGGCATAAATGTAGTTGCGGCGAAGTAAGAGGTTATAATCAAGTTGGGCGTTGATGACCTCTATGTCAATGAGCACTGTTTTACCAGCCAACTGGACGGGGATATTAGCTAAGAGACCTTGGGGTTGAGCCGAACAGCCGTCGTAGGCTCGCAACGCAGTGGTGGACTGCTAGAGAGTAGGGGATCCCAACTTCTGCCAAACGAATGTGGACATAACGCATGTAGAGGCACCTTCATCAATAATGCACCGATGGATGAGAAGATTCGGAATGGATACAGAAACTTGGAACACTAAAGTGGAAGGCAAGCGTGGTTCGGATTGGTCCAAATCGAAGGCCATTAGTCATGAATCCTTTGGGTCAATAGCACCAATGGCGGAGAGCAAAGTCTTGTGCTGTGAAGGACAGTTTTTTAAGACTTCTAACACAGACATGGCTGCGGGGGACTGGGCTAAGTCATCTACAATGTTGTAATTAGACACAGCGCGAGCATTGGGATTATTGTTGATGCGACGAAGTGGGAAGCGAGGTGCATTGGAGGCGCCATCTAGTGGAGCTGAAGGTATACGTAACGACTGATCAGTGGGATGAGCGGTAGTGTTCGTATCGACGGGAGGGGCTTCAGGGGTGGAGCCATATTGGTTTTGACGGGTTTGAAGGTTGACATTGGCGGATGACATCATTAACAAGTGATGGGTACCTGAGTCTAACATGGGTTGATCAGCAGCGGCATAAGTGATTTGTTGTTGTGGTCGCGCGTTTCCTTGAGGGGGAGCCAACGGCTGAGTGTTCACTATGCCTTGGGTTGGTAAAGGGTTTTGTAGCACCAAGGGTGGATTCTGAGGTGGTGGGTGGTTGGGTGGCGCCTGATGAGTCACGTGCCCTTGGCGGTGGGCATCATCAGTCCAAAGTTACCGAGCTCGCTCCAAATGTGGGAAAGCATGTGTGTAGTGGCCATAGACCTCGCAAATAGAACAAGGATGGTTTGTTCGCAAATTAGGATTTTTGGCTTGTTTGGGCGGCCAATCAAGGTTCTGGTTGGTAGGTGCCGCGTTATTGTTCTTTGGGGTATTGAAAGGTTGACTGCCTTGGTCTGGAGGGGGTTTGTTCCCACGGTTATGGCCTTTGCCGCGATTTTGCTGGCCCTGTTGGCGCTGGTTATTTTGGTTCTGCTATGGATTTTGTTGGGAATATACTTTCCCTTGGGTAGCAGGTGGGTTCTGGGGTTGTGCAGCTGCGGGAACAGGCTGTGGTGGATAATAAGTAGGTGGAGGAAGCACAGGTGCTGAACCTTATGGGGGTTGTTGATATGTTTGCGGAATGGGTTGTGGGTTTTCCGCAGGGGTTTCCTGTGGTGGGTAATAAGCAGGTTGGGCTTGGGAGGATATCGGGGCTGGTGCAGCTGGTGGGTGGTAATATGGCTGAGGTGCAACTGGGGGGGCGTAAGCGGGGGATGCATGACCAAAGCACTGAGGTGGACATGAGGGTCCATGGGAATAGTGGTGATGTGCCATGGGAGCATATGAATTGGTTGCTCCGGACTGGGATGTAGCCCGCGAAAGGTCAGGGCCAGGGCTAGGACGTGTTATGGAAAAGGGTTGGTTAAGTGAGGCTATACGGCCAATGATGCCATCTGCGGCATGGGATGCCCCCGGTGCATCGTGTCAGGAGCAATCACCGCGGGGGGCGTCAGTGATGATGGAATATAGGTAACTAGACTGGGCGTAAATAAGGTCAAATTGTTGGGCTTTGAGGATGGCCTCTTATTCAGACTGGGGTCGTTCGGATGCCACATCCTTGGGAATGACAGGAAGGAGAGATTTTAGAAACCAATCTAAGAAGATACGGTCGTCTAACTTGATTTTGCAGAGGCTGCGGCGTCGACGCCACTCATGAATGTGGTCAGTGATGTGGGTAGCCGTGTTTTGTTTGCAAGACAGTAGGATCTCAACTCCCCCATCATAGCGGACAGGTAACTGAAAGAACTATAGGAAAGTCGAGGCAAGGGAAGTAAAGGTGGCATGGGTCCCATAGGGCTGCTCGATGTACCACTTAGTTGTAGAGCCAGTGAGGGTGCGGTGTAAAAGACGTAGACGGACAAAGTCATCCACTATGGAGTTAGAGGAACACCATAAATGGAAGGACATAATATGGTTCTGGGGGTCTTCACTTGCCTTGCCCTCAAACTTAGGGATGTCGGAGGGGAGCTTGGTGGACATGTGAGGTCACGCAGGGTCATGTCTGATGGGATCGTTAGTCAATTTGGCTAGTTCAGGAAGGTTGAGACTAGCCATAAATGGAAAACTAGTAGAAGGATGTGACATACTAGTGGTTGTGACCATGTTGGGGCCAATGCCCTCGAGTGGAGGGGCTGGGTTTGGGATGTTTTCCCCAAGTGGAGGAACGAATGTGGTATGGTACAGGCCTGCATCGCCAAGGGTAGTGTGAGTCACTGATGGAGTTGGGATGGGTATGATAGCTACTGGAATGGGTATAGTGATCGGAATGGTAGATGTGGGCCCCATCGAGGGCATACCCAAAGCGGGAGTGGTAGCTGGTGTGGTGATGGATTCTCCACCAATGGTCCCTACAAAGAAAGGGTTGGAAGTCATGCCAGCCATGGGGCTGGTTGGTGCAGTGTAAGTGGGGTTCTCGGACTCTGCCTCAGAATCAAAGGTAAAATAAGGGGCATCTAGATCGGGTGACGGAGCTCTATGTCATTGACGAGTGGATTCAAGTGACAAAGCTCGAGATCTATGATGAGTGGTATCAAGTGATGAAGATCTATGTCTATGACGGGTGATGTCAAGTGAACCGTGTTGTGGGGACTCGCCCCAAAGGCACCGATAATGTCTCGGGGACTCAATGGTGACAGATGGTGTCAAGTATCTGGGGGTTGTGTTGAGTGAAAAACAACTCAAAAACCCTAATGCAACTGAGTGTGCATAAGGAGAGTGCAAAAAATATGGCACTCAGGCCAACAACCAACTCAAAACACTTACTGTAATAGTTGTGCTACAATAAGTGGAGTATCAACAAAAATGGTCAGAATACCAACAAGTAGCAGGTTTCCTAAAAAATAAAAAACAGTGGACTCACTAGACCAAAGGGAGTAAGGGAGGATGCAAACGCCTATCTAAATAGTATTTTGACTCAACCAGACATATCCTCTACAAGGTGATGAAATCCAAGTCAGAAAATATGGATAGTAGAGCCAAGTGACTAAATATATCCCCCTACCGGGAGGGACACCGGGTAGTCAATCCTAGAAGAAAGGAAACTAAGATACCGGGGTTCATGACACGTCCAGAAAAGGTGAATCTACAGTTTGGTTCTATCGCCGATGTATCCCCATACAGGTGATACACCGAGTACTATGAAAGGTATCCTTCGGTTACTGAATGAAATGCGATATTCCACTCAGGCCTCCGGAACCAGTCTGGCTACTTCAACCCTCCTAGGGGAGAGACCCTATGATAAACTGGCTGTGACCGTTCCAAAAAGTACTAGGGGATTTTTGTTCCCTAATGGACAACAACTATGTCTCAAGTGTAAGCAACTAAGGGGTGTTATTTGGATGCCTATCCCCCCGATCCTACCTATCTACAACATTCTTTTGTGTTCCCCAAGTGGGGTTAGAACGTTGGTTTTGTTAAGCAGTATTTTAGGGCTCACTTGAATTAGGTGACAGAGTGTGTGCGTGTGAGATGATGAACCCCCAAATAAAAGTGCTACGGGGTGGGCAACTTTCTAACTAAAAATAACAATGCAAAAATTAAACTTTGAAATGCAAAATTTTCTTTTTTCAATTAAAATGCTGAAATTTAAAAAATGCTATAAATGGAACATAAATAATACTGCAGAAAAAAGGTTGTAGGGAAGTAAGGCTACAGATAGGATAGATGGCTATGCAGGTGCAGAAAATATTGCAGCAAAGTGCTGGGTTCAAACAGGGAAAAAGTGCAGAAAACAGACTGCGGGTCTGTGGAAAATATGTGCGGTCAGACCGCGGGAAACAGGTTGACAGACGCAGGCAGATTGCGCGAATTTGGCTGAAAGACGCAGGCAGACCACGGGGAAAAGGCCGAAAGTCGCAGGTGGATAGCAGGAAAATGGTTGAAAGCCACAAATGGACCATGGGAAAAGGGTCGAATGATGCAGGCGAATAGCAGGAAAATGGCTGAAAGTCGTAGGTGGACCGCAGGAAAAAGGCTGAAAGACGCAGGCAGATAGCATGAAAATGGCTGGAAGCCATGGGCAGCCCGCGGGAAAATGGGTGAACAACCGCAGTCGGACTGCATGAAACAGGCTGAGAGTCATGGTCAGATTGGAGGTAACAGACTGAAAATCGCCAGTAGATCACCGGAAACAGTCTGAGAGCCGCGGTCGGATCGCAGGTAACAGTCTGAAAGACGCGGTCAGATCGCAACTGCGGAGACTAAAGACGCAGTTTACGACAGCCGAAAGGAAAAAACAGGAAAATATTGCAGAAAATTAAAAATGTTTAAAACTATAACCAGAAATTCAATAGAAACACTAGAGGAGTCGCCAAAACTGTAGCTAGGGTTTTCAACCTAGCTTTTGCAAATGAGCACCTATTAAGGAGAAGGGACTCCTTAGTAGCAGTTCATAAAACAGTAAAACAATATAAAATTTAACCTAGCATGAGCATTGACATAAATAATAAAACATGAAAATATGGCAAAAGATTTCTCTTTTTGTATTAAAAGTTACCTCAGGTGTAGAGGTTGGTGGAGGCTTTGCAACAGTCCAAGAGGGTTGCTTCCAAGCTCCAGTGTTGTTCCCTTCTCCTTCTCGAAAGGGTTTTGGAAATGGGCCAAAGGGGCACTCAAATGTGAAAGTAGCTCAAGGGTGAGCTAGGGTTTCAGGAGTGATTTTGGTAGAGTAAGGGTATTGATGATTGTGGATGTAAAATGGGGAGCCTCCATCACCTATTTATAGGTTTTTAGTGGTGGAGTGTTGACCCATGGTTTTGGGCACCATATGGTTTAGGTCAGCTGTATAGGGTTTTTGTGTCCTTTTTTTCCCTCTTTTTTCTCTTTTTTGTATTTTTTATTTCCTTTTTAGAGGGTTTTTGCTATTTTTGGAGGAATTTAACTTATTTTTAGGGGAAAAGGGGGGGTTTTGGCCTTTTTGGAGGCAAATATGGTAGGAAATATGGACAAATGAGTCATGTAATGGGGGAGATGAGGTAGTGAGTACTTTTTGGGTGTTAACAAAGAGATCTGAGGAGTGTCTAACTCTGGTTTCAGGACTTCCTTTGAACAAGAGCATGAGCAAATGGATAGACTCAGGCAACATAGACTCGACATAACATTGTGCAATGCAGGAGGCATCAACAAAGGGGTCCATAATGATTGGAAGCTTAACCAATCGATGGCGTAAACTGAGAAATGGGTATAGCTCCTAAGGTCCAACTATAGTTTGGACTCATAATATATGGAGTTGAATGAATGCTCTATTCAAAGGTGACACAATAGCTTCCAACAATAAGAAGTAAATATTCTCCCATCCTGATTTTTGGAATATTTGATTTTTTGGTCTTTTTCATATTTAGAAAAGCTTAAAAAAGAATAAAATTTCTTATAGTACAACAATGGAGGGAACGAGTGTCAAATAGCGAGCAAACTAGTCCCAAGTAGTGCAACATACCTATGATCAATGCAAAGAAGCATGTGCAGGATGTGGACACTCGGGGGGTGTTCCCTTAGGGTCAAAAGGTCATCAAGTTATTAAAGGAAAATGAAAGCTCTGCAAGGCTCAACAGGGGAAGTGCTCAGGCACTAGGCTAATAATTGAGTGAGCGGGAGTCGACACAAAGCTCAAGCGGTAAGTAAGATGATGCAATGCAATCACAACTTGGAAAAAAAAATGGGGGGATTCCTTATGGGAGATGGCTAGCATAAGACAAAGTAGAGTATGATTCTTTATCGCGAAGTCATGGCGTAACTATGAAGGACTCCCAAGATCATCTCTAAAACGTATGTAAATACAAATATGATACAAGTCATTGCAGTAGAAACATTTTCAACTTCACTATTGCTAGCCTCGGACAAGATGCAGGTAGAGCTAACCACTGAAGGTGCCATAGTACCAATGCCTGAGGGATCAAAATGATCATCTTCAAAATGAAGAGCAAAGCTGAAGGATGTGAAGGAATATGCAAAAGCAAATCCATCATCACGGGAGTTGGAAATTCTAGAAATAGAATCAAACTATCCAAGAGCACTGATTTGTGGATCTATAGGAGAGCTCAAAGACTCATCAGACTCAAACATCAAACCAGAGCTGGACGAGACTGTGACTGGATCCAAATCCAAATGGGTGGCAGATTGTATTATAGGCTCATCTTGTTCAATAAGACCGAGGGTGGGAAAGGAATGATATCTATGATAGGAATCCCCCCAAGGCTCATCATTACCATGCATGGACTTAATACAATCTTCATCCGAAGGTAGAGTACCATCAAGGAATTCGTGTGAACAAGATGGTTTGACTGCCTGTGCGAGAAACATAACAGGATCTTCCTCTACTGTCCATGAAGAAGAGATCTGAATTTGCAATGGCTGGTTGAACATGATGAGCAAGCTTGGCTGCAAATAAGGGCATATCCATCCCAATGTGTGAAATGTCTCCAGACAGGGAACCCATGGAAGGTAGATTCCACGAATCATTGAAATACGATGTCCGAAAAGGTACATGATTTAATGAGGAAGGATCATCATTGGAGATGGTTCCTACAAAGGAGATTTGTGTAGGGAAGTCGAAATATCCCATCAATGAGGGGTACAATCCTACACCAATGTTCCCAGTTGCCGGCTAAGAATATTTGACCTAGGGGACAATAGGTCCCATGGATTCTATGGAGTAAGGACTAACGAAATCCAGCTGGTCGATTGTCACAATATTTCCTTCATGTGGTAAGAAAATAAATCTGAATACAATAGATGTGACAACTTTCATAGCATACATCCAATTCATACCCAGGAGAAGGTTGTAGTCGATGGGTGCATCAACCACCTCGAATTCAATAAGCACGGATTTCCCACCCAAGCAGATGACAAGGGAAGGAAGAATCCCATGCGGTTTAAAGGACCGACCGTCAAATGCAGTGAGCATGGTCATAGACTTGGACAAGGGAGGAGAGCTGAGATCTTTCCAAAAAGATAAAGACATCACTGACGCTGAAGCACCTTCATCAACCACCTTTCTTTTAACGAAATTCTGAAGGCACTCCACATGGATTTGAAAAGCCACATGATAAGGTAAGCGAGGTTGAACACCAGTAGTATCAAACTTGATAACGATAGGACTTCCCCCATCCTGAACTCCTAAAGCACTCAAAAGGGCATGCCTTTGAGAAGGACACGCTTGTAAAACTTCAAGAGCCGACATGGCACACAGAGTTTGACCCAAATATTCTATAATAGAGTAGTTCTGGGTGGCTCGAGCATTGGGATTATGCATATAGCGCTTGAGAACACCTTGGTATCCGTGGTATAGTGGTAGGATTCTCGACATGCAAAGAGTTATCAGGAGGAGGAGGAGGCTAATTCCCCATATTCGGTTATGGTGCTCCATAATCACGTTGGCGAGTAGCAATGCTAACCTCTGATTTAACCATATTCACGCATCCATAGCCACTAGTATGGGAAGCAGATGTTGTAGTCTCATTAGGCCCGTAACCAGTAGCGGGAGCACTCGAAGTCATGTTTTGATGATGTGGAAGGGGATCCTTTAACATAGCTGGGCTATGTTGCAAATGCTTCGATGCTTCATCAATCCGAGGACACAAGTGAGTAAGGTGATCTTCCCCACAAAGCTTGCAAGGGAATTTCACTTTATGCCTAGTTTTATGGTCCTCAGCATAATTTCCGTTGTCCCGAGGAGGGTTGGCATTCTCTTTCCGAGGGGTATTCCAATTACTACCATTTTTCCCATTATTTCCACCCTTTCTATTATTTCTCCCCTTCTTCTTGCCACCAGGATGCTGGTTACCCGATGGGTTCATTGATTGCACAGCATGTACATCGGACGATGAAGTGGAAGTGGAAAAGGTGTGAACCTGTCCAGGAGTAGATTGGTTAAGTGACAAATTTTGCATTTGGTTAGAAACCAAATCTATAGGCCGAGCACTTGAGGATCCAACAATGCCATCAGCATGTGCTCTAGGAACTGGCTTGGGCTCATGTTGTGTTCACGGTGCGTCGGGGATAATGTCATACCACATGCCAGACTGAGAATATAGTAAATCTAACTTTTGGAATTTTAAGATAGTTTGTTCCTCGGTCATAATGTTGGACATCGAAACATCCTTAGAAATATATGGAAGCAAAGACTTTAGAAACCATTCCAACATAAAATCTGGAGGAATCTTGGCTTTTACTAACCTCTTCTGTCGATGCCACTCTTGAACATGGTGAGAAATGTGTCTGGCCTTATTCTGGCAGAAGGTAGACAAGAGTTCAGTGCCAATATCGTAACAAACCGGCAGCTGGAAATGATCCAAGAAAACCAAAGCTATATCATTGAAACCCCTATAGGTTCCCCCAAGCAACTTGACATACCACTTCGCAGCTGCCCCCGTGAGTGTGCATTGAAATAGTCTCAAACGAATGGAATCGTGATTTAACGAGTTTGATGAGCACCATAGGTGCAAAGTCGTAACATGATCACCCGAATCCTCACCACCCTTCCCCTCAAACTTGGGAATGTCCGAAGGGAACTTAGTAGGGACTGGAGGCCAATTAGGATCGTGACACACCGGATCATTTGTGAGCTTCAAAAGATCTAGAAGGTTCAATTGAGCAAGGAATGGGAGCTACGGCTGGAAAGCTTGATTATAAGCTCCCATAAAAGATTTATTATATGGGCCTGAAGGATAAGATAGACCGTAACCGGAACCCTGTCCATAAGGATGATAACCTCCCCCAACCTGACCCGTGTGAGGGTAAGCAGGTATATATGCTTTATGAGCACCATAATGAGGTAGGTTGTACTGAGGGCCAACAATGACTGTATTATAGTAAGGGTTACCCCCATAATTATGGGGCATGTAAGTACTAGTTGTAGTCGGAACTGTGTTGTAATGACCAAGATTGTAAGGTATGTTCCCACCCCCTACGTAAGCATTATTAGTAGCGTAAGCAGTCGCGTGGTGAACATGATTATGCGGTATATTCCCAACCCAAACATTGGCATTACTAGTAGTAGGAGCAGTGGTGTTGTGACCATAAGTGCAAGGTATATGTACACCTCCTACATTAGCATTACTAGTAGTGGGAGCAATTGTAAAAGTGCACGGTATGTGTCCACCCCCATTATTAGGAGTATTGTTAACATTAGCAAACATGGTCCTAGGTTGACATGTATGGGCATGTGTATTGTGTTGTGGAATGCGAGTCGTATTACGAATAGTGTTCCCACCATGAGAGGTAGTCCTGGAAGGTGGTCTTCCACCCAAATTTGGAATATTAGGGGGAATGTAGCATGTCCCACTATCATGTGTGTGAGTGGAAAATGTGGTGCCCCCAGTGAGGGGATTTCCCCTAGTGGGTGTAGTGTTGCTAACACCATGAGTAGTGCGAGCATGACTACCAGACATAGTGGATGGATCAATTGTGTTGTAATCAGGCATACCAAGAGAGAACGGGTTGTTGTTGGTCATAGGATCTTTGTTAACATACAATTTTGGCATCCCATAAAGAAAGTTCTGTGGATTCAAAGGATTGAACGGGTCGTCCTCGGGTGGAGTAGGTCCAAAAAGAAGAGCTCTAGTCTCTGGTATCAATGGATCGCCCACCCATTCCTCTCTAGAAGTAGGAGGATGAGAGGTATCTTCGAGTCTACCCGACAGAGTCTTAAAAAATTCTTCCCTACCAAAACCACTGTAAATGTCGGCACGAATCGCGTCAAAGGAATTGGAAGATTCATAGGGAGCCTTCTGGCGTCTTCCTTAAACATGATGTGTAACTTCGGTGGCCAGAAATCTAGCCAACAGATGAGATAGACGGAGAGTAGGACCTCGCACCATGATATCTCTAAAGAGTCAAAGAATCAAAGCGTTCCCTATCAGCCAAACTAATGATCAAATAATCAAAGAGCATACACCTAAGAAACTACAGCAAAAGAACGCAAACAGGACTGGCTCAAGGAGCTCCCGACACTACAACTGGTATGTCTCGCCTAGGAGAGGCTTGAGACTCCCAAACTATATCCAGAAGTAACAAAATCAGTTATAAGGGTTCCTAGACTTCACTACGTGCATAGGGTAAAGTCCATATACAACAGGCAATTGTGGTGTCCAACCCCTATCTGACTCAGGACTCTCGTAGTATAACCACTACGAATACCCTATGCGTTACCTAGGTAAGGCAACTAAGGTAACCACAATATAACCAATGCTCAGGGGGACAGTCGCAAGTGGGATCCATCGTATGGGCAGGGTAGCTAAGCCTGAAGCACAAGAGGGTGAACCTCCGGTACCCCCAGATACGAACAAATCCTAGAAATGTCTCCCACGTTCAGCCAGTATTGGAGGGCTATCTCCGCAACCAACCTCCCATGACCTCGTGCTTAAATTTGGTCTGAGTAGAGATTCCTGAGAACACTGATGTATATTATGGAATTCACCACTCCCTGGTCAGACACATAATGTTTGGTCTAGTAGTCTTGGAATTTTAACTCACAATGATCTATAACAAGACTCTATACCTATACTAGTTGGTGCACCCTATAAAATAAAAATCGTTCTAATCAATTTTAAGATTAAGCATTAATTTTAGTTGGTTGTGATTACTCAAAGGATATGGTCATGAAACTAATAATGTATATGACTCAATAGTATGCACAATCAACAAACTCTAGACTCAACTATCCAAATAAAAACAATGCCACTAGAATGAGAAGCAATCCAACAGTTCGAAATAAAATGAAATTCTTTTAAATTTCCAATGCTCAAGTAGATCCTAGAATGAAATCACAAGCACTCAGATGCAAAATGCAATGTGGAAAGATTTTATTTTATTTTTTGTATTTTTACTTATAATGGAAAGGAAAATGCAAAACTATGTTTTTGTATTTTTCAATATAAAGGAATGAAAAATGGAAGCGAAATCTACCTATTTGGTTAAAGAAATGCATAGCAGATCACTAAGACAACCCAGCACATCCCAAATAGTGAGACTCAGCCAATGTAATGAGCTAGAAAATAAAAAATGGTGAAAACTTGACAAGACTCAAAACAAAGAGAGAGAATATTTTTTGGTCATGAACAATGCATGGAACAGTCGGGAACAAGGCTAAAAAAGACTCAAGAGCACTCAAAACCAACCTAGCAACAACCCAAGGAGGGTACCCGCGAGCTATAGTGCGGACAGAGGCAGGTAGACACGGGCTAAACACACTTGACCCACATACAGGGAAAAGCAAATGAGCAGAAAAAGAGCCCAATGACCCAGAAAAAGCATGTTTTCTATAGTGTATCCCACTGGCCAATCAATGACATAGAGACTCGACACACATCAACTCTAAATAAGGACTAATGCCTAAAAATCCCCAAAAATGGATGTTCTCCCTAGCAGAGTTTCCATTTCTATTATGGAGAAAACTTCCTATGGATTGGGGCAGACCATAACAGACAGCTGACTACCAGAAAATGACTCAATTCCCACTCACAATGCTATATAATTGACAATGACAAGATAATGGAGAAAAGACCAACCTTCAATTGGATGTTCAATGTAGATCCCTATTGAACTTTCAACTTCTACACTTGAACCTGCAAGTTAGGATCACCAACAAGTACAAGCAAGTGCATATAATATGTGAAAGACATTAGCATATTCAACAACATGATCCATGAAATTATAAGCAAATATAACCCAATGTAATTAAACAATATTCACAATATCAATTGGACGAGAAAATGAGTATTTCCATTAATGAATAACAAGAAGTACAATATACAACCTCTTGTCGGCAACCAATCTGAACCAAGAACTGGGTCTCTCCACTTGTGCCTCCACCACTTCAATCCTCCATGCAATGGAAAACTCAAACTATGGAAGGAGTTTGGAAGGTGAACATAAGGGGTTCACAACAACAAGGATCAATGAGTGTAGACTCAAGTCACGACAAAAATACACTAGAGTTATTTTGCTCTCTCCTTCTCCTCCCTTCCATATTCCATAAGATCTCAATATATAGCTTTCCAAAGGTAAGTGAAATGACACATCGAGGCGTTACGGGGAAAATGGAGGTCCAAAGGTCATCCTAAGACCGCTTTTTGGGAGTAAAAAGTAATTTCCTAGTGATTTTTACCATTTTACTTGTCACCCGTGGGCTATAGTGGGACAAATCGTGGGTACACTGGCTAAAGTGGAATCGCTAGCATACAAAAAGAAAAATAGGGAAAAAGTGTTTATGAAGGACACAAAATGCATTTGAGTCAGTGAAATGGATCCTGAAGGCCAAAGAGTGCTGATGCTCACAAGGTGGGAAATTACGTTGTAACATGGCTTCTAGATGAATGTATTACAAATTGGTCGATTGAAATTAATATTTGAGTAACTAAAATATTTACGAAATAAGACAATACTCATAAAATTTGTACACAAGGAAGCTGGTACGAACTTAGATCTGGTTAGTGCATGGATTCTAGATGAATTTATTACAAATTGATCGATTCGGTTTACACAACCCTTAATTCGCTTTTAAAAACTCATAAAAAATGTATTAAATTCTAAATCAAAGATCCTTTGCAAATCTCAAAGAATTTCTTAAAATAAAAATAGAGATCAAAGATTTAAGAGTAAGAAAAACGTGCAAAATAGTTATCTAGATGTAGATGTAATCCCAAGGAGTTCACCGTCAATCCAACGTCCAAATATTCACCATCCAACTGACCACTCGGTTAGCCTCCCTTCCAACTTTGGGAATACTCTTCGTCTTCCTAAACCCCCGAGCAATGGGGCCGCAGATCTCACACACAAAAATAGAGATCCAGAAGTAGGATCCCCCCCCACCAAGATCTCTTTTCAAACTCATATAGAAGTAAATCAATTACTTACACTCATTATGATAACCATCCAGCCATAGGGTCCCTTTCCCCTTCCTCATGCCTTCCTTAAGTAGAAATATTCCATGCGACACATGCCACTTCATGCAAAAGTGCCTAATATTCTAATTATTTAAATATAACTAGCTCACCTTGCCTGTGTCCAATTCCTAAAAGAGTGCACCTACCTTCCTAGATTTACTCAAGTATGTTCCCCCTAATGCTCAATCTAGTTTATATTTTTGTGGGTGCAAGTGGAGTTGGCTATATGCTATTTTTTAGTAGATTATTTTCTCTTGAAACAATATTCTCCATTATTTTAATTACTAAAATTAATTTCCTGTGCAAATGGCCTAAATGCATTTTACATGCTTTATGCATAATATTCATCAATTGTTTTCATTTAGGGTCTAGGCACCACATCGCTGAGTCCATTCATCCCTCGTTCTCTTTTTGTCAATAGGGTACCACATCATCTATTCCATTCGTCCCTTATTTCCTTTTATCGACAAGGTACCACATCGTTGGGTCCTTTCGTCAATACTTCTTCGTTACATCTAATTTACGGGAAATTCATGTAGATATTTAGGATTCGTTACCTTCAATCCTCGGTCTACACTCTATTGGAAACTAATGGCGCTGAGGAGTAGGTTTGTTCTTACTGTGCGCCACTCAACATTGTATGTGACCAATTTCATCATGGTCCACTTCGAACGACTTCACGCTTCCCTGAGTAAGTGGATAGGTGCTTTTAAACTCAAGCGTGGCATTACGTAGGAAGTCCACACCGTTGTCGTTCGATGGTTCAGATAAAAGCATGGTCGAGATTACAGTCCTAGTCTAATCATGAGTTTCGGAAGATAAAAAGCATCTCCTCTGCAAACTAATGATTTCCAAGTGGACGAGGGCCACCTCAGCGCCATCATATGTCTATCCACCCGCCATGAAAGCTTGATTTGGCACGCTTTGTCGCGAGTACTGACTTCAGTCATCATGCCCACTCATTCGAGGGTCCAGTTAGTGAATCATGGTGAAATTATTGTTTAGGACTGTCATCATAATCATGATAGTTATAGGCATGGCTCCCATGGTACACTACTCACGTCCATACCTGAAGGTGGTGAGTTGGACCAGTCAAGTATTTTCAGTTGAGAACAAGTTATGGAGAGTGGGCAGAGAGCCGAAGTGGTTATCATGCCAGAGCGGGTGTGGTCTAAAATGTAGGAGAAGCATGTTCCCTCCTCTCTGATGGTATTCGACCCAATGGAAGAAATATTGGCCACCGAATCTGAGGACCACGCAGGACAGCAAAGAAACAGGCAGGTTCGGCGTCGGTTGAAGAAGAAAGGGACTAGAGAAGATGAGAGGGACACATGCCCATATATAGAAATCATCAAGGATTACATCCTCCCCACAGAGAAGGTGACACCTCCTCCCGCAAGTGGAAGAACACTGGTGGACAACCCACTGAAAATGGAATACTTCTTCAGCCCGCGGGGAAAATTGAAGACTCTAGAATGAGGTGGCAGCCTATTCACGACATTCCTTTTCCTTTCTTAGCAAGTCTATATTTGGTTAAGTGTATGAGTATCCTTTCCTCTGTTTCAAGACCAATTTAGGTATGTCCGTTGTTTGAAGCTAGGGTGGTCTCTACACTGCAAAGGACACCTGTGTAGTCAGTCACGGCTCGTCTGATAGCCGTCGTTGTCATTTTTGTAATTTGTTGTCAAAGGTAGCGAAATGAATTGTGTAGGTGGAAGCATAGTCGCAGCATGCTTTGTAATTGTTTTTGATGCTCGGTCCAGGGCAGAGAGCCTATAAATAGAAATGTAATAGAAGAGCAACAAGTTGGAAAATCATTTTTGGCTAAGACCCTAGGGGATTTAAGCTCTGTTTTGAAGCATAGTGTTGAATAGATTTGTAGTGCCTATGGTAGATATTTGGAAGAGATTCATGTGTTGCTTTACTTGTAGTCCATTTTTCTTTCTTCTTCATGTGATCATGCTTCTTGTTACACATTTACATTATGTTTTCTCTTTCATATCTGAGATCAGTGTATAATAGCTTAGAATTCTTGGAAACAAGCTTTGGTTATTATCTTAGATGTTCACTCAATATTTCCAGTAAAGTTGATATCGAATTCATCTATGTTGGGTGCTCGTATCAATGGTCTATTCTTTCTTTCTTCTTTTATCACCAGAAAATAGTATTACGATGGCAAGAGGGTAGCTACCTTGCCTCTATTTTAATAATCCGCACTGCAGCACTACTGTTCGATTTACATGTAGCGTCTTGACTCCATTGCCCAAAGTTTTTCCTATGATTATCCTACCACATTTTTATTCGACTTGTCCTATTAAGAAATCTGACCTTCGGAATTGTGCTTTGAACGAATATCATTAGTAAGAAGGCTGTGTGGTTATTATTGATTATTTCCCATTCTTCTTTGGGTGTTGCTTATGGCTGCAATTTCATTGGTTACTTTTCAGTCTTTTATGAGTTTATGAGAGATCCCTCTCTGACTGTGCTGGGTCGGTAGCACAAGTCTAAAGTGGTTTTGTTGTTACCCCAGCTTACCCTCTCCCACAGCCTAGGGGGTCATTTTGGGTGCTAACAAATTGGCATCGTTCCTGGGGACGATTGTCCTATCATCCCTGGGAGAACGACTAAGCTTCGGACCTAATTGTTGATGGTGAATAGCAATTAGACATAGAAAGGGTTGTATACCTTTCACCTGGTGACTCCACTCATTGAGTTTTTGAAATAAAGGCAGCTCCACTGGGGAAAGAATTAGCGCCCCCACCAGTGATTTAATTTGCAGACTCCACTGGAAAGCGAACTCAGCTGCTTTGGACATGGAAGAATTAAGATCCAGGTATCAAGGTGTAAAGCTCCTCAAAGAGGTCTTGGTCTTTTGTGTTGGTCTCCTTTTACCTTTATGTATATATATATAAAAATTCCTATCTCACCCAAGATATCAAGGTTATGAGAGAACCTCCTTTGTATATCCTTCACTAGATCTTGAAAATGTACATCCTCCTTTCACCTTTAGAGCTAAGCCCACCCTTCCTTTTGATCCATGTAAGATCCATACCCAGCCTCACAAACCCCATGAGAGTGAAGCTGGTAATGCTCTCCCTGTACATACTCCTTCGCCTTCTAGATCTTAGCTGAGATACAACCATTTAAAGCTACCCCCTGTCCTTCATGAATTTCCTCCCAAATACCTTAAATACCTCCCTGTCTTTGATGGAGAATCCGAAAGTCTTACTGCTAAGAAGAATATTCAAGGCTTTGAACATTTTTTGGACCTTTTTGAAGTAGAACACGATGATGTATGAGTGAGAATTTTTTCCGAATGCCTCCAAGGAGATGCGAAGGAATGGTTCAAGCACTTGCAGCCTGACTCCATTCATACGTGGGAGCAATTATCTGATGCCTTTATGGAGTTTTGGGGTAAGAGAAGGTCATGGGACCTAGTTCTTTTAGAGTTTTAATCCATGGAAAGGAAAGAAGATGAAACCATGTCCAGTTTTAACAGGAGGTTTGCAAGCTTCTATTATAATATGCCAAAGGAAATTCAGCCCCTAGAGAATGCTACCAAATTACACTATGCATCTCTCTTTCCTCTTGGTTTATCTCTTCTTCTTTTGGAAAGAAGGTCCTCTAATTTGCAGCATATGTTCACTGATGCGGTGGAGGTTGAAGACAATATCAGAATGTTAGAGGAATCCCAGAGCATGGCGATAAGGATAAGCTGAGGAGGAGGTTAGAGTTCAGAGAAGAAAATAGGCATGGAAGATCTGGGCTATTTTCTCATGGAAAGCAGAGAGATGGTCAGCCTGGCCATGCACGAGAAGAAGATGAGGCTGATGTGTTTGAGGAAGGTCCCAATCAGTACTTGGGGAATCCTAGGGTGTGAAGTCTTGAAGAAAGGTTTGGTCCGCCCATATATGATGAATACAGAGAGGAGGAGGTCATAGGCTTCCTGGACGCAGGTGGAAAAAATGAGACTTCATGCAGTCAGCCTCAATACTTTGGAGGTCTCACCAGGGAGGGAGACATAATGTCAATTCCTAACTCCTTTATTGTAATCCATGAGAATATCAAGCTTGATGGTGCTGAAGCCATGTTTCCCGAAGCTGAATCATTTGCCAAAATAAGGAGAATTCTTAAATCCATGAATGAAGAAACCCTCGAGACTCTGCATGAGGAACCTTTCCCTCATCCGCGAGAAGAGGAGAGGACTGGCGATCAATAGGTTCATAGAGATCCCCTGCAGGCGGAGTTTTATTTTTGGACTGGAGCTGAAGAAGAGTATGGAATCCTTGAAGAATTTCTTGGGCATGGCGTATACCTTCAACAAGTTGACCAGATATATGAGATGCTAGAAGATGACCAAGGTGGCCAACGTTATTTTTATACAGGATCTTCACACCTCGAGACCTGGTCTCAGGAGGAGAATCCTTCACTTGATCCTTCTAAAAATCATGGTGAGTTTTCTTTTAAAACGACAGAACAGAACCAGATTTTTAATCCTGGGATTTTGAGAAGCCTAAGGAGTGACATTATAAATGGCCCCAGTGCTAAATTAGCCTCTCAGGTTGCAATATTTTAGCCATGGCCAAGGGAGATGCATAAGTCTGGTTGTTTCATTCTTGCTAAGTTGTGTCAAATCTTGAACAAGGTGATCTCCCAACTTTATTCGAAGCTTACCACAAGTACTCTATCCCGGTACTTGATGAGAACAACAAAGGAGATAAGAAGGCTAGCTACAGTTCTTTGTGGAGGAGATTGGCCAAGCTGCAGGAAGAGCTGCTGGAGAGCCAGAAGAGTGGCAGCTGAGGCAGGTTTTCCCAGTCGAGGGGATACCAGTAGAAATTTTTTGAGAGCATCACACTTTATGAAACCCCATGACCGACTATATGAGGAAGTCCCTTAACCGGGGAGAGGAGTTCTGTTTTTACCAAAAGGGTCACTACTATCATCAACATTTTATGCCATCATGATCTTACTATCCGATTTTAGTCAAGAAAGACGAAAGAATTTGCTCGGGATATCGGCTGTTGGACTGGCTGCACTGGCATTTTAGTATCACATGATATGGCAGCCCTTGGGGTGACGTAGGGTAGGGCAGCTTGTACATAAAGAAGCTCAACATGGTGAGAGCGCTTTTGGAAGTTTCCAAGCACAGTAATAGCTTTCAGTTTTTAGTTTGCTTTCGGTTTTTTAATAATAAAGGGCTACAGGTTATGGATTTTGTGATGAGACAGGCCTAATGGATCAGGCACTCGGTCTACGTTGTTCTTTGCTACCTCACATGGAGGATAGCATCCTCGAGTAGGAGCTAGTTGTTAACACTAGATTTATATTAAGTGTTTGGAGTAGTCCAGACCCATAGAAATGTTAAAGGAAAGCTCTCCTCTAAAACCCACATGATCCAAAAATTAAAAAAAAAGATCAAATTTTTGTGTAATGGAGCTGGTCCAAGATAGAGAAGATTTGATAAAGCTTGAGGTTTTTGTGGTGATTAGAGGATTAAATTGAAAACAATTATGCCTGCTACATGTATAGATACATGCAGACGACCGAGATCAAAGGTGGTAAAGATCGATGGTCATAGGCATTCACCACAGTAGGAGTTGGAGGTCCTTTAAGCACTGGCGGGGAGCTAGATGTAGGGCAGGTCCGAAAGTGATCAACAGTGCAGGCGCAAGGAGGTCCATATCGAAGATCCATGTGATGTTCGCAGAGATAACATGCACAAAAAGGGTCATGATTCAAATTTGTGAAGTTGGGTTAAAGCTCCACATCTTCTAACGGCTCAAATCTCGCGAGGTGAAGATCTATGGTTGAGGATAACTTCATAGATATTACTTGTGCAACAAACTGGTAAGTTCCAAATCTACGAAGTTGGTAGAGGAAGCATTGTTCGACGGTTCAGATGAAAGCATGGTCAAGATCTATGGTCCTATTCTGATCACAATTTTCGGCAGATAAAAAGCGTCTCCTCTATAAACTAATGATTTCCAAATGGATGGGGGCCACCTCAACGTCGTCGTATGTCTGTCCACCCACCATGAAAGCCTGATTTGGCATGATTTGACGCCATTAATGACTTCAGTCATCATGCCCACTCATTCGAGGATCCAATTAGTGAATCATGGAGAAATTATTGCTTAGGACTTCCATCATCATCATAAAAGTTATAGGCATGGCTCCCATGGTGCACGACTCACGTCCATACCTGAAGGTTGCGACCTTGACCAGTGAGGGATTTTCAGTTGAGAGCAAGTTATGGAGAGTGGGTAGAGAGCCAAAGTGGTTATCGTGCCAGAGAAGGTATGGTCCGAAATGGAGGAGGAGCATGTTTCCTCCTCTCCTATGGTATTCGACCACGTGCAAGAAATCTCGGCCAGCGAATATGAGGACCACATAGGCCAACAAAGGAACAAGCAGGTTTCGCGTCGGTTGAAGAAGAAAGGGACTAGAGAAGACGAGCGAGACACATGCCCAGATATGGAAATCATCAAGGATTACATACTCCCCACAGAGAAGGTGACACCTCCTCTCGCAGCTTGTAGAACACCAGCGGACGACCCACTGAAAATGGAAGACTTCTTCAGCCCGTAGGGAAAATTGAAGACTCCAAAATGAGGTGGCACCCTGTTCACGACATTCCTTTTCCTTTCCCAGCAAGTCTATATTTGGATAAGTGTATGAGTATCCTTTCCTTCGTTTCGATACCAATTTAGGTATGTCCGTTGTTTGAAGCCAGGGTGGTCTGTACCCTGCAAATGACACCTCTGTAGTCAGTCACGGCTCGTCTGACAGCCATCATTGTCATTTTTGTAATTTGTTGTCAAAGGTAGTGAAATTAATTGTGTAGGTGGTAGCATAGTCGCAGCATGTTTTGTAACTATTTTTTATGCTTGGTCCAGGGCTGAGAGCCTATAATTAGCAATGTAATAGAAGAGCAATAGGTTGGAAAATCATTTTTGGCCAAGACCCTAGGGGATTTGAGCTATGTTTTGAAGCATAGTCTTGAATAGAATCGTAGTGCCTATGGAAGATATTTGGCAAAGATTCATGTGTTGCTTTACTTGTAGTCTATTTTTTCTTTCTTCTTCATTTGATTGTACTTCCTGTTACACATTTACATTATGTTTTATCTTTCATATCTGAGATCAGTGTATAATAGCTTAGAATTCTTGGAAATAAGCTCGGGTTATTATTTTTTCAGATGTTCACTCGATATTGCCACTAAAGTTGATATCAAATTCATCTATGCTGGGTGCTCGTATTAATGGTTTGTTCTTTCTTTATTCTTTTATTACCAGAAAATAGCATTACGACAAGAGGGTAGCTACCTTGCCTCTGTTTTAATAATCATCACTGCAGCACTACTTTTCGATTTACATGTAGCATCTTGACTCCATCTCCTAACTTTTTTCCTATGATTATCCAGCCACATTTTTATGCGACTTGTCCTATTAAGAAATCTTACCTTCTGAATTGTGCTTTGAATGAATATCATTAGTAAGAAGGTTGTGTGGTTATTAATGATTATTTCCCATTTCTTCTTTGTGTGATACTTATGGCTGCAATTTCATTGATTACTTTTCAGTCTTTTATGAGTTTATGAGAGATCCATCTCTGACTGTGCTGGGTCAGTAGCACAAGTCTAAAGTGGTTCTGCTGTTACCCTAGCTTGCCCTCTCCCACAACCTAGGGGGTCATTTTGGGTGCTAACACATGGGGTTGAAGCAATGCAGTGGGGTGTCAGTGTTCTTCCTTCACCATTTGGAATTCCAAACATTTTTATAATAAACTTACCCCATCCCTCTCCATTCCTTTCCAAAAGAATAAAGGTTTTATATCTACATACATTTTCTTTACTTCGGGATGAGCTCTATAAACCGCTCTATGATCTTATGAAAGTATCAACTTCCTGATATCTTCATTCTATGGTACATAGATATGGTTGTTATACCTTAATAACCCATCCATGTCAAAGGGGTACCCTCATACTTGGGTATCCTCATTTTCTCATTCTCCAATTCCGTTTTCACTTCGTTATACCATGCGTCATCTTGTTGTAGTGCTTGATTCTTTCCTCTTAGGTTGGTTTTCATTGGTATAACAGAGAATATTCTAGCTCTTAGACTGAGTGCATCTTCCATTCCATTTAAACTTCCCTTTACATACATTATGTCGAAGTCGTACTTGCTGAGTAACTTGGTCCATATCCTCTGTCTTACATTCAAGTTGCTATGAGTAAATATGTGTTGTAACCCATAATGGTCATTTTTTATCTCAAACTTCCTCCCGACTAAGTAGTCATCTCCATAACCTTAAGGCATGCATTACCGCGGTCATTTCCATATCATGGGTCACATAGTTCTTTTCATGTGGTCGAAGCCTTCAGGATGTATACGAAATCACCCTTCCTTCTTGCATCAATACACACCCAACTCCATCCTTCAATGCATCTGTACAAACCAAAAAGTCCTTGTCCACATCAAGAACCTTCAGTATTGGTGTTGTTGTCAATAATTCCTTAAGTTTAGCAAAATCCTCTTCACATTTTATAGTCCACACAAATGATCTATTTTTCTTCTGTAATTCCGTTAGGGGTCCTGGAACCTTGGAGAACCCTTCTACAAACCATCTATAGTATCCCTCCAATCCCATAAATCTTCGCACCTCATGTATGTTAGTGGGTGCTGACCATTCCCAAATTGCATCAATAGTTTTTGGATCCACTGCAATCCCATCATCGGATATAATCTGGCCAAGGTAGTGAATATCCTTTTGGAAGAACAAACACTTGGATAGCTTCCTGTTCAAATGATTCTCTCTTAAGCATTGACCACTATTCTCAAGTGTTCCTTGTGTTCATTCGGCGTCCTAGAATATATCAAAATGTCGTCGAGAAATCCTTGCACAAATTTGTCAAGGTATTGACGAGATAAACCATTCATCAAGTTCATAAATATGCTCGGTGAATTTGTCAAAACAAAAGGTACTACGACAAAGTTGGAGTGTCCAAATATGGTCTTGAAGGAAGTTTTAGGGATGTCTTCATCTTTAATTCTCAACTGGTGATAACCTGACCTCAGATCTATCTTATAAAATACTGTTGCACCCTTTATCTGGTAAAAAAGGTCATCAATATTGGGTAGAGGGTATTGAATTATTATAGTCTCCTTATTTAGTTGACGGTAATCAATGCACAAATGCCATGATCCGTATTTTTTTTAATAAAAATCACAGGTGCTCTACATGGAGATACACAGGGTACTCTTGAAGTTGAATCTGTAATTCTTTCAATTCCAGTACCGACATTCGGTAGGGAGTTCTAGCTATAGGATTTATCCCTGGTTTTAGTTCATTAGTGAAATCTACTTCACGGTGCGGTGGTAGACTGGGGAGAGCATCTGGAAATACATCCACGTATTCCGAAAATAGAGGATGGTTGATTACTTCCAATTTATCCCCTTCCTTGTTCATATCTATTACTACATAAATTTGACATCCCTTTCTCATACTCTTCTTCAGTTGCATGGTTGAAATCATCCTTAAGGAAACCTTCCTTTTCCTTCCCGTGAGAACTCTCTTGTAACCCTCATCATTGTAGAAAGTTAACTCCTTACTTCAGAAATACATCACCGCTAAATGTGCCTCAAACCAATCCATTCCTAGGATTAGATCATAAGTGGCTAAATCTGTAGCATAAAACGACACTTTAGTGTAAGTTTTTTCAGAATTTAATTCATTCTAATCTAGGATCTTAACTGAAAGAACAACATGTACAGCATAACAAGCATAAGAGACAAGAGACGAGACAAGAGACACAAGACATTTCACCAGGGAAAACCAAGAAGGTGAAAAAACTCGCAACTTCGTCAGAGATAGAATAAGCATCAATACAAGGATCACCATGATAAAAACCAAGAGATAGATATCTATAGCAGCATGCTCTTCCTCCACTTTTTCACATCCTCCTCTTCTCTCACTAATGCGAAGTGAGTGAACAATGGAATGTATAAAATAAGAGAGACACACTCTCTATTTATACACTAACTTTCACTTGACCTTTACCCAACTAGGTCGCCTCAACTTAACCAATTAACATAATACTGACTGGGATGACCCCCACTAGGGTGGTCTAATAACCCTTTGACCCACACAACTCATACAGGGCCAACCCCAACAAGGTGGTCTAATAACCCATCAAATAAAAGTTGTGACGCTTACAATAATACTTGCAACACTTTCAAGTACAACTGACAACACTTCCAATCGAAGGAATAATACATCTCCATTTGGGATACAATATACAAGTGAATATCTTCCGAAGTTACAAATACATCAACACTCCCTATTAACTAGGAAGGTATTCTCTTGACACAAGTCATCAATACATATAGGCACAAGTCTTCAATTCTGGAGCTGGATCATCATCACTGGATCACGGAGCATCATCATCATCACTGCTGCTGTACCCGACATCTCGATCACTCGCCTATCTCATACTTCTTCAATCTACTTGTCATAGGAATTTCTACAGAGACAACCCTTTTTCATGCTAGTTGTAGGCCTAGCCTCCATGTAGGTCTTCATCATCTCTGTGAGCAATCCATCACGTAGGAACACCTCAGGATTGATTACACCACCTCTGCAAAACCTGCAAGATCTCCCAGCACTGATTACAATGCCTCTACAAAACCTGCAAGAGCATCTCAGGACCAATTATATGCCTCTACAAAACCTGTGTACCATATTGTCACCTCATCGTCTTCAGATCACCTCATAGTCCATGGAGCACAACCCAAATGCACAACACACAACACTTACATTCACTGGCATGCGAAGACACACTTCAACCATCCGTGAAAGGCTCAATACTTATATCTATGCCATGGGAAGACACACTTCAAGCATGCGAGAATGGCATCGCACTTATATCCATAGCCATGGGAAGACAAACTTCAACCGTGCTAGGAATGGCACAACACTTATATTTTAGCCATGGGAAGACACTCTTCAACCATGCTCGAATGGCACAACTCTTATATCGTAGCCATGGGAAGACACACTTCAACCATGCTCGAATGGCACAACACTTATATCGCAGCCATGGGAAGACACACCTCAACCATGCTCGAATGGCACAGCTCTTACATCAACGACCATGGGAAGACACACTTCAACCATGTCGAAATGACCCCAACCCTTATATCTGCACCATGGGAGGACACACCTACCATCATGTGCAAATGGCGCATGTGCATCTATGTCTCTCGACTCATCACTTCCCCTTGGAAGCAATCTTGATTTGAAGTACACTAAGCCTCTCTCTGAAGTACTCAAACTTCAGTTTGGCCAATGGCTTGGTCAACACATCGGATATCTACTCATCCGTCACAACATTCAGGAGATTTACTGCTCCTCTCTGCACCACATCCCTGATATAGTGATATTTGATCTTGATGTGCTTTGACCTGTCATGGAACACGGGGTTCTCAGACAACTTTACACAACTCTGGTTGTCACAAAAGATACCAGTAGCATCCAACGGGAGATCAAATAACTCAGGCAGTAGTTTCCTCATCCATACTGCCTCACAACTAGCCGAACAAGCTGCGACATACTTTTCTTTGGCTGTACTCAGTGCCACACCGGACTGCTTCCTGCTAAACCAAGAGATCATACCAGATCCCATATTTAAGCAGCACCCCGAAGTGCTCTTCCAATCAATGGAACTTCCTACCCAATCCAAATCAACATAACCCTCTAGGTTAAACTTTTTGATTCACCTCATACTTGAGCCCATAGTCAACTGTACCCTTCAGGTACCTCAGAATATGCTTTGTAGCTATCAGGTGAACATGTCTCATATCTGTCAAATACTGGCTCAAGGTGTTCACCGCAAAGCAGATGCCTGGTCTTGTATTCATTAGGTACATCAAGGACCTAATCATATGAAGATACATCGTGGAATCAACCGTCTCAGATGAAGCATCACACATAAGCTTCAGGTTCGATTCCATAGGTGTGGCCATGGCCTTGGAGTCCATCATCCCTAACCTCTTTAGGATCTCTACTGCATACTTACCTTGTCAAAGGAAGATTCCATTTGCACTCTGCCACACCTCCATACCTAGAAAGTAATGCATCATACGCAATTCCTTCATCATAGCATCTTCTTGATGCATATCATCCAGAGAATCATCTTGATACTCACCACACACGATCATCGTCACTACATTGTCCTGATGCATGTCATCTAGAGCATCATCTCAATACTCATCACACATGATCATCCTGATCATCGTCACTGCATCGCACTGATGCATATTCATATACATGATCCAACTGATCATACAAAGCATCCAACTGATGCATATCAATATACATGATCCAACTGATCATACAAAGCATCCAACTGATGCATATCAATATACATGATCCAACTTATCATACAAAGCATCCAACTGATGCATATCCAAAGCAGTAATTGGAGCATCGTCCTGATGCTCATCACTCAGTGCTTACATCCACAGCCAAGGGAAGGATCCTCCTCTCACGTGCTTGGAATGGCTCCTGCAAATGTGTCCCATCACTTCTTCTTCGAAGTATCTTCAATAGATAGTTTTCTTTGAACTTTGTTGCTGGAACAAATGTTGTAGTCCTTCTTTTGTAGGTACATGGTCTTTCCTACAAGACAAGTTCAATTGCATGATTAGAAACATCTTATATATTTCAGAACAAATTCTTACTCATAAAGACATATGTCATGCATTCATGCAATTATCTTAGCCAATGCTTCAATACAACATTTATCCATATCCAATAACTTTCTAGATGCCTTCCATCTCTACCAGAACATTTGTTAAGAGTGTGCACAACTCCCAACATGTTAGCAAAGAGGTTTCATTTTAGATAAGTAGCAATGGAATGTTGTACAGTACCGTAGGCCACTTACCTATTACTTGCATATTAGTAGTATCTTGTTCATTAATGCAACTTTTCTAATATGCATAATACATATCTTAAATCTAGGAACATAAGTATGTACATGACTAGACAACATCATTTAAGTAATCATATATATAATAAACGACAATTCAAATACTTATATTTGTTTAGTTGTTGGGTGGACTCCCTCTCAATCTTTACTTCCTTGCAGGTACTTTTCGAGTGTGCTCCCTCTTGATATTTGCTTCCTGGATTACCTGTCCTTGAACTTATATGCATCCTGGACCACTATGCATGCTTAAGTGTGCACTAGTGTCATCATTGTGTTATCCTCAAAATCTCATACATAACCATACATACATTAGTATAATCTCAATATTATCAAAACATTATGGTCCTAAATAATCTTAACATGTATGGTCATGATCACTTCACACACAGGTAATTTATCACAAGCATTAGTATTCAAGGTTTCAAGGAGGACTTCTATTACTCATGCATATTCCTATTTGACCATAGGACTCTTCTGGCTAGTCATATCATTAATCAAACATAATATGCATAATCCCATGATTACTCAAACTTATAACTTCATGAACAATCATCAATCATACTTATATAAGAGATCCTAACACAAGGTAGGATTCTAACTTGATATAGGAAAAACATACCTGGATCATCACGTTAGCTAGTTATGTCTAACATACCCGCATAATGTCTTCTTGTTCTTCTTCAAAGACTTGTGCTAGTAACCTGCATAATTCATAAGTTAACCATTGTAGAACCAAAATATATATACCTCGTATGTAGAGCTTCTATAATTGCTATGGATGAGTCTTTGTCCTCATATCACCCTGGTCATATGTTCTTGATCTAGAACTTGATTTGTCTTTCTTGATTTCCCTTTCAGGTTAGCGGACAACATCAACCTCATACAACACCACAGTGCATTAGTACAATCATAAGTGTCATAACCCTAATTAATGCACATGCATTCATACTTTTACTAGGGTGATGAGACGAGTCTAAGAATAATCAATATTGTACTAACCTCAATAATATGAAGATAAACATATCATAAATTAATCATGAACAAATTTCAAAACATACCTGTATCTCTTCAAGTCATACCTATCGGGATTAGTTGTAGCCTTCTCATGTAAAGCCTCAACCTCATCTCCCTATGGAACTAGAACTTCTTCACTTATGCAGGTGACCAAATCATCCTCTTCTAGGATTAACCCAATCCACTTTGATTTGCTGAGACTCGATCTGGAGCTGGATTAAGGTTTGTCAGAGAAACCCTAAAAATTCAAATTTGGAATTTCAAACTTCTGAATGGATGGAAAGATGTGCCTTTCTAACCTGATCAAGCTGGTATACTTCAATTTTGAAAACTGCAAAATTTGACCCCTCAAAATTTCCTTTGAAGCTTCCAGATCTTCTAGATAGGATCCCGAACTAGGGTTTGATAAATCCTGGTCTTCTTCCCATCCAAAAAGTTTGATCTTGTGTTCTAAACTTCAATTTTTCTAAGGAGCTTCCAGTCATGGTCACAGATTTCAAAAAATCCAACTTTTGTAAAAGCCCTAATTTTCCATCTTTCCAATCAAAATCCCGAACTAGGGTTTGATCAAGCCCGACCTTCTTCCCAACCAAAAAATTCGATCTTGGTCTCTAAATTTCGATTTTGATGAGGGCCATCCATCCATCATCTCCTATTCCAAGAATTTCAACTTTCTCTGAAACCCTAATTTCCCAGAGCAATGACGATCCAAGAATGAAGGTGCTCAAAAATCCAAATCTGTTTTGAGAAAAAGATGCACCTTATTGTTTCTAGTGTAAATACGAAATTACGAATCCACAGGGTCTGAAAATTCGTCCAGTGGTATCCTTACCTATCATCTTTCCATCCCCATAGTTCTGACCTCAATTGAATTCTCTAAGAGAGATTTATGCCAAGTGTCGCAATGTGACCTATTTATGGGATATATAAAACATGAGAGTGAACTTGTATGGAGTGCCACATGACACTGGTTCAATTTCAGCCTCTGAAAACCTTACCTGTGAAATTACAATCTGTTCCCTACCTGTCACCTTTTACGAAATTGAATTTGGAGCTTCCTAGACCAAGTTGTGACCTTTTTTCCTAGGTCACCTGTTTATGACTGAGATCTGGAAGAGGCAGAAACCCTAGATTGTACTGATCATAAATCACAAAGTACAATGAATTAGAAGTTGTTCTTTGGACACAAGGTACATGGGGATGTTATCTACGACTTGTAGAAGTTTCATAACCTGAACCTTCTCCAAAATTTATTTATAGCGAAAGTTCCATGATGACTGGTTTTTGCTATATCAAGCCCTAGCTTCCGATTTGTCGCAAGTGCAACAAGTCTCATAAATGCCATAGCATGCCTTCCTTCAGGCCAGCTCTGATTCCATGTTATTTTTTCATAATTTAATTCATTCTGATATAGGATCTTAACTGAAATAACAACATGTACAGCATAACAAGCATAATAGACAAGAGACAAGAGATAAGAGACACAAAACATTTCATCGAGGAAAACCAAGAAGGTGAAAAACCCTGCAACTTCCTCAGAGATAGAATAAGCATCAATACAAGGATCACCATGATCAAACCAAAGAGATAGATATCTATAGCAGCATTCTCCTCCTCCACTTGTGCACATCCTCCTCTTCTCTCACTAATGCGAAGTGAGTGAACAATGGAATGTATAAAATGAGAGAGACACACTCTCTATTTATACACTAACTTTCACTTGACCTTTACTCAACTAGGTCGGCCTTAACCTAAACAACATAATGCTGATTGGGCCGACCCCCACTAGGGTGGTCTAATAAACCTTTGACCCACACAACTCATACAGGGCTGACCCCAACAAGGTGGTCTAATAACCCATCAAATATAAGTTGTGACACTTACAATAATACTTGTGACACTTGCAAGTACAACTGATGACACTTCCAATCGGAGGAATAATACATCTCCATTGGGGATACAATAAAGTACAAATACAATATACAAGTGAATATCTTCCGAAGTTATAAATACATCAACATTTATTAGAGCATACCCATAAGTCAACTTCGCAATATTCTAATTTGAGACCCACTCTTTGGACACTCCCGTAATCCATCTCGACAATGTTGAAATCCTCTTGACTAACTGTCATCATCTTACTAATTTCTAAATATTTAAAATAAATGAAACTTTCTGTGGCACCAGGATCTATAAGCAAAGAAATTATATTACTATCTATCTTACCAGTGGTCTCGAGGACTGTATATTGGTGCTCATCTTGACAATTGCAGACGGCCGCATGAATGCGATGCGCTCGTCCTAGATTTACCACAGTAGTTTGTCAAGGTCCTTGAATTCTTTTGTTCCCTTGGTCCTGCCGAGGGCATTCGTTTTGGAAGTGTGGCCCGGCACATTTCCAACATCCTACTCTTGGAACTCAAGTGTTACTTCCAGTGGGTGCATTGTTCCACCGCCATCCAAATTGTGTTGGTTTTGCATCATCATTCCTCGGTGGCAGCCCGTAGGGTGTTATGTCTTATCTTTTACATCTTCCATTGAAATATCCCTTTCCAAAATTATTCATCCCATAATGATGTTTGGGTACATTAGAAAATTGACTTCCTTAGTCACTACTAACAAAGTTTCTACTGGTCGGCCCCTTGATGGAAATCTCTTCCTCATAAATGAGAGCTTTCTGGACTGCATCATTCAAGGTCAATGGATTCAAGATGTGAACCTTGTCTCGGATATTTTGGTTTAGTCCAAAGACAAATTGGTTTACTTTTAAATTTTATGTTGATACATGAGGTGCATAACTCAACAATTCCATAAAAGTGATCTGATACTCCTTTACCGTCTGTTTTACTTGTATCAAGGCATGGAAATCATTCAACTATCATTCGATGAACTCATCGGATACATATTGTTGATGGAAATGCTCGTTGAACAGTTCCCAAGAAATCTCTTCGATTTCCAGACCACGTTGAGGTCGTAAGGTCTTCCACCAAAGGAGGGATTTCCCCTTAAGATGTAGTACTGCCATGCATACCTTCATGCTTGAAGTAAAGTCCCTCAATGAGAAACACATGGCCATATTTTCTAGCCATGATTCCGCTTCGGTTCCCTCAGTGGAACCCCAAAACTCTGGAAATTTAACTTTTTCCAGTTTCCGGTGTATGTTGACCGACGGTGGTGTTTGCGGCACCACAATTACTTGAGAACTGTCGTTCTCGCAGTCTAATCGGTTCATCAATGCCTCCGACATCTGATGAAAATTCCTCATCATTGTCATAACCTCGCCTGGAGGTAGGTTAATAGTTTCTTCAGTTCTTGGAGGGGTATTCATAGGAGTCGTTGGGGTTTGTGGACGTGTTGCTTGTCCCCGTCCTCTCCCAGCCCTACTTGTGTGGGTTCATTGATCCATGATAAAATATGTTTAAAAGGAAAAGTAAGATCAATTAGTTCAAGTATGTCATTTCAAGATTCAGCGGAAAATGCTCTCGTCCTATCTAAGTTCGACCAGGCTCTGATACTATTAGGATATTCTTATACTCCATCCTAGTCCTACCAGCATTTTCATTATTTTGCATTTAAGTCATGCATGCATTTTTGCATGCAGTCATGCAATTGCATGTGGGCATGCAATTCATGCATCCCATTCATCAGTCCCAGCACCTAGTCCCCATTTTTCTAGCCCCGAGAGCTTCTTTCTTATCATTTCTAGTCCTCCTAGTGCTTAGTGCACCCTCCTTTCACCTAGCACATGAGAAAGGTGCCCTTCTTCACCTACCACTTAGTTACACTTCAGTTAGTTGAGTTATTTGTGGATCTCTCCTTGATTTGAGGATTGATTGACTTGTTAACTAACTGAAACACTCTATTGGACCCCCAGTGAGACTAGATTGCCTATTTTGACTCTAGTCATCTCCCCATGCGCCCTTCATTGAGCTCCTTCACTACATTAGTGCTTCCTTGTGCCAGTTACACCTACCAAACTTAGTTAGACTCAATTTGACACCTGGTTGACCATTACTTGTGCATTGATGACTCCACTGATGATGATTAGGACTCTTATTGGTGTATTGTTGACACTCCATTGTTGATGATGATGAATCCTAGTACAGATAAGCCATGCCCAAGCAGGCTAATTCGAATTTGCACCTTGGCATTCGAATCCTCTCCATTAGTGTATTACTTAGTGTTCATATTATGATTAATGAATTAGTGAGTGTGATGTTATTTTGCTTCTATCTGAGTTCTACTGTATCATAATTCTGCTACTCTTTTACACTCCATTGTCCACTCTTCTTCTATTTTCCTGCATAATCTTAATCTTTCTTGTGAGGTATACATCATCTATTAGATCTATTGTGAGGATTTTCACATGGTAAGAAAGCCTGTTGAGAGTATATTGACTCAAACCCAATTGACAGGAGTTCCCATCACTGTCGACACCAACCCACTCAATCTCCCTGATCACTGGCCCATACAGGTTTTACCCTATCCAGCGACACCTGCGAAGAAGATAAAGTCTCACCCGAGGAGATCAAGCGAGGGTATATGGAACCATGTTTCCACCGAATGAGGGAGGATGGTTGTGGCAA